>APFE030513239.1:51003-64155 GCA_000404065.3 Pinus taeda
TGAACAAGATGTAAAATGACTCATTAGACACTGACATGATAATAAAAAACCTATGAATGATGATAGACTCAGCTAAATGATGACATAGCCCGCCATTTGGACAACTTTAGAAGGAGTGAAAGCAAACCCTAGACCTAATGCCTAGTGACCAAATTTTGCTTGAAAACTCTTTGAAATGACAAAATTTGACCTTGACACTTCAAAATAACTTTGTAAGAGCATGTTTGATCACTGGAGGAAGGCTGGAAAGACTGAAACTAACATGATTGATGATGATTATTCTCTTTTACCAATTTCACTACCTGACCCTTTCGACAACACACTTCCAACTGACAAAAGTATTATGGAGGTCATGAATTCAGATGAAATTCCATGAAACAATTACCATTATTGTTCATATTTTCTACCTAACCTAGATAAAATCGAGAGTGATCATTAGGGGCATTTTGAGGTCTAAAATGGGCCTCCTAAGGAAATTATGAAATAATAAAATAAGATTAGATTACATCATCAAATTTTAGAGGGAAAAAAGAAAAAACTATTTTTCCAAATCATATTTTCAACTTATCTCCCTATCGGGTTTCTCAAATTTCAAGCGGAAACACTCATTGGATGCAAAATTTGATTCCTCGTCCAAAGAGTACCCATGTTACATACTTTCTTTGGACCCTCCTACACAAAAAATGAGAAATACATGAAAAATGTGATTGCAATCACATTTTTTCATGTAATTCTTATTTTTCGTGTAATAGGGTCCATCAAAAGTATGCAATATGGGTACTCCTTGGATGAGGAATTAATTTTTTCATCCAACGAATACTCTGGCTTGAAATTTGTGTAAAACCTTAGGGAGATAAGTTGAAAATACGAGTTGAAAAGAAGTTTTATTATTTTATTATTTTTAATCTTTCTACTTTTTTACTCCAAAAATGGTGAATCATCCCCCATGGTTGACATCATCAACTTGAATCCTATTGGTTATTATAATTTTTTTTTTGGTTGTACATTTTTCTTAGGAGGCCCATTTTAAACCTCAAAATTCCCCTAACGTTTTCAACTATGTTTTTGCCTAAGATTGTAGATAGTTCAGAATGGCCCATTTCAATTTTTCAAGTTGAATTCAAAAGGAATTTGAGAAGCATATCTACAATTATTACTATTGACATCTCAGCGAAAAAAAGAATTATTCAAAATATTCACATAGGTGCCTCATGCTCATTTGAAGATATTCAAACATATAAATCCCTATTTCAAGAATTATGTGACATTTTTGCTTGGTCCTATGTGGAAATGCTAGGAATTGACCCAAGCATTGTTGTGCATGAGATTAAGACTTACCCCAATGGAAAAGCTATCAGACAATGCTTACGTCTGGTGCATCCACGAAAAGTTGTTGCGATTAAAGTTGAGGTTGAGAAATTTCTCAAAGTAGGTTTCGTCTACCCAGTTCCCTTGACTGATTTGGTGTCCAATATTGTACCTGTTAACAAGAAATAGGGAACCATTAGAGTATGCATCGATTATAGGGATATCATTAAGGCTTATCTGAAGGAAAATTATCATACTCCCTATATCGATCAAATCATTGACGATTGTGTTGGAAATGAAATGTTTTCATTTATGGATGAATTTTCTAGCTATAATCAAATCAACATACTCCCAACTAATCAACACAAAACCACATTCATCTTCCCATGGGGGGAGTTTTTCCTATCAAAAAATCCCTTTGGTTTGAAGAATGTTGGTGCAAATTTCCAACAAGCTATGTCTTATGCATTCCACGATATCAAGCATATTGTGCAGCCTTATTTGGATGAATTTCTAGCTCATTTGATGAGATGGGAAGACCATCCAATGCATTTGAGAGCAATCTTTATCAGATGCCATCATTACAATATTAGCTTGAATCCACACATGTGGTTTTTGTGTGCAATCTGGTTGATTGCTAGGATTTATCATTTCAAAAGAATGCATTCGTGTCGATCCATTGAAGATTGAGGCTATTCTAAATTTGCCTCCTCCTTCCAATCTCTGCCAACTCTAAAGTTTACAAGAGAAATAAAACTTTCTACGTGGATTTATTCGGAAATACGTCGAGTTAACTAAAGGTTTTACTCAACTGTTGAAAAAGGGCATCTCATTTACTTGGGATGAAGTGGCTCAAAAGGCCTTTGATACACTTAAACATGCATTGACCCATACACTGTTGTTGCATCCTCCAGATTATCATTGAGATTGATTTTTATACTTAGCTACATCTGATGTCACTATTAGCATGGTTTTAGTTTAGGAAGACAAATTGAACGAAGACCATATGATATATTACTTAAGTAGAAATTTGACCAAAACTGAAGCAAAATATGCACATGTGGATAAATTGGCCTTGGCATCTGTTCAAGTTGTCCAATGTTTTCGTCACTACATTATATTGTGCAAAAATACCATGTTTTCCAATTACAACCCCATGGTTTACATTATTCCCAGAAAATTACTAGGGGGAAAGCATTCCAAATGGATAGTCATCCTAAAAGGAATTCAATTTGGAATTCATTAAATCCAAATTTAAGAAACTGCTAGTATTTGTTGAATTATTGTGTGACTTTCCTTGTACTGAGATGGAAAATGAGGTATAGGATTATCTTCTAGATGAACATCTCTTTCTCATTAGTACTTTAGATCCCTGGTATCGATATATCATCATTTATGTTCAGACCCAAACATTTTGGCCAGAATTGAGTCGAATTGATCGTTGTTGTATTTGGTATCAATCCTAGCAATACAATATTGTTGGCGATACACTTTATCATCGTGGTGCCGATTCCATCTTCAGATGATGTTTAACTCACAAGGAAGTTGAAAAGAAATTAAATGACTACCTTTCTGGAGCTTGCGGCGGTCATATGTCAGGGTTTTCCACTACTCAAAAGATCTTGTGTGTAGGGTATTTCTGGCCTTCTATGTTCAAATATTATATAACTGCAGTCTAGAAATGCCATAATTTTCAAATATATGATTGCAAAATGCATGCACACCCAAATCCTCTTCACCTAATAATTGTTGTTGGTCATTTCACTAAATGAGGCATCGATTTCCTTATATGTAACCCTCACTCGGCAGGGGGGCATGGGTACATTATCCTAGCAGTAGATTATTTTATGAAATGGGCTGAACCGATGCCTACATATAAGGATGATGGTAAAACAACATCCATTTTCATATTCAACCATGTGATTTCTCCGTTGGGAGTTCCATAAGACATCGTCATGGACAATGGTAGCCATTTTTGAAACTTTATGATGAATGATCTTACCACAAAGCTAGGCATGCATGATGACAATTCTACTCCATATTACCCATAGGCGAATGGACAAGTAGAATCCATTAAAAAGGTTTTAAACACCATGAATAAATGGATTATCAGGACTCATAAACAATATTGGAACCTTATTCTTTATCAAGCCTTGTGGGCATACTATACCACAACAAAAAATTCAACTGGTTTTACTTCTTTTTAGCTTGTTTAGGGCATGGAAGCAATTTTACTAATTGAATGTGAGATATCATCTTTAAATTGGCAATTGAATTATTACCAACCAATTCTGTTGAGGAAGAACATTTCGTGTACTTAGCACATCTTATTGAGACTCATCGTGATGATGCATTAGCTAGTGAAGCCCAGAAGAAACGAGTTAAAGCATAGTATGATCAAAATGTCAAACCTCGTTCACATGTAGAAGGTGATTTAGTCTTGGTCTATGATGAAGAGCACGATAAGTTAGGCATTGGTAAATTTGAGCCTTATGTTGTAAAATGTGTATTGGAAAAAGGGGCTTATGAACTAGTTGATTATGATGGAATTCCTTTGGGAAAGCCGAAAAATGGTCTTTACCTAAAGAAATATTACTCTTAGATTGTTTGGTGAAAAATTTGTATATTGTTGTACCATATTTTATGTGTGGAAATTTTCAGCAGCTTTTTACAGTTTTCCATTACTTCTCCTGCTTATCTTGTGTTACACTTGATTTGTAGGTGTCGACACTCATTAAAACTTACATTGGCTTCACTAATGGCACTGGTTGTAGTACTCAAAATTTATGTTCCATAGCTCGGGTAATTTATTCACCCACAAATGAGTTAGTTTCTGTTCATGGTATATGACTTGGTTGAGCAATGAATAATATTGCAGAGTATAACACAGTGATTCAACTATTATTTGATGCCATTTAATTTGACATTTGTCGATTGATCATTAGATTAGATTCACAACTCATAATATTACATTTAAATGGTGTCTATTCAGTTAGAAGTGCTTCCATGTTAAGAATGTTTTTGTGGGTTATTCTCATGGAAAGAGAGTTTTATTATACTGAGTATCAACATATTTCGAGAAATTTAAACACATTAACTAATGCATTGGCTAATTATGTGTTAAATTGGATTTTGTAAAACATTTGTAAAGAAATCAATGCAATATTTATCCATATATTGTGCAAGATAAAATGAAATAGAAGTAGTAGCTTTCATTAGATAAATGTTGGTAAAAAGTATGGCTTGGCTTTTACAAAAATGTCATCCAAAGACATGAGGCCCCATGGCCTTTATTTTCCAAACATGCTAGTATGTCATAAAAAAATAAATATAGCCATCATACTAGTGACTACGCATGATGATGATCATCGTAGCATACGACGATATGAGTTACTAGTCGTAGAATGTGGCTAATAGGTCTAGGAACCCCACAATGTGCCTCTAATAGTGGAGAGGCAGGTCATCTATCCTGACATTCGGTATGTCCAAGGTCAATCTATCAAGGTTTTGTTCTATCTCTGTTAATGCCTCTGCCACATTCGGGTTCAGAACTATGGGAGCTACTAACTTTTCACCACACCTATCATATCTACACAATCCTACTGGTCTCACTAGGGCCACATCTACATGATCATGTTAAACAATTAGTTTTGGATGCCAAAAAACAACAAAAAGTTGAAAATTTTTCAAAACAACCAAATTGTGAAGTTTTACCTATGCTGCTCCACTACATCCCAGCTGATAGTGGCATATCTGGATAAACTATGTAATCCATGACTGTGTATGGAAAATATTCAATCATGATGATTTGATTTTCTAACCACTCGAAGAAGTTAGGAGTATAACAGATTGTTGGTGCTTCATCATCTCTGTGGCATGACATAAGTGTGACACATTTTAGCATGTGAGGGTCCCAAGGTCCTACTTTCCCTACAGCTACCTGTGCAGCCATAAGAGGGATATGCTCTAGAGAAAATGAGATGACAAAGGCACCATACCCAAATTTTTTGAGTTTGCATATTTTGTCTCTAGTTAGTTGCCTTTCTAGATTAAAAACTACAGCCTCGCTCCAGTTGAACATAGTAGGTTGAAAACACTCTATGATGGTTTTCCTATGAGCCTTTGTGAGAAAATTCAGATCTACACTACCACATAGCCATGCAACAGTGAACTTGATAGATTTCAAAGGAAGCCTTTCTAAGGTTTTAGTGTCCATTCTCCCATCTTTGAGAGTAGCTCCATCAGTACAATGTTGTATCAGATAGGTGGCGTTGGTTTTGCGACCTCGCCTATGCCCATATAGAGAGATTTCCACCCCACAACATGGAAGTCTAGTTAATAATTAAATGTTATCAACATCAATGACAAGCCTATTGTCTCCAACTATGAAGCATTATTCTTGGACATTCCACTTGCATACCATCCATTCTAGCAAGTCTAATTGGGCTTTCATGCCCATAATGGTGAAAAACTTGTAAAGGCCACATTTTGTCAATGCATGCATGGTCTCTAGATAGTTTAGAGAAGCTATGTCTTTCTCTTCATGTTCACGTTCTCTCCATTCCATTTTTGTGGCTTGAAACCTTGCAAATGAACATAAAAGATCATTAGCAATAATTATGGTAAAAATTGGCAAAACATTTGGGTGTTTTCTATTTTATTTTTTATGCCCTCGGTGTTGTGCATAGTCGATTGTGCTAAACAGTGTAGATGTGCATGATTATCTCCTTAGAAATTGCACACATCACATTTTTTAGTGCAAAAAATATGGTTGATGTGCGCAGACCTCATATGGTTGAACTAGACACATCGAGGGTGATTTTCAATTTGAAAACCCTCCCCAAAAAATTCAAATCCATGGTGAAATGCTAAATAAAACCATGAAAACAAAGATCTTGGAGAGACAATTTACTTGGAAAAGATGGCTTGCGATTTCGTCCAACAGTTTGCCCAAAATCCGCCTCTGAAATTTTTGGTGAAATTGAACTCTATCACTCTCAAAAGGTTAAAAACACAAATGGTAAAAAAAATTACTTTTTTGGGGTTTTAGAAGTTTTTAGGCCTATTAAAATAATATTTTTTCCTATTAACCTTTAAAATCAAAATTCATAATGTTTTTAACTATATTTTTTAGTAGAGATAATTATTTTGAGTTTAAGTGTGCAGATCACAGGTTATTTACAGAAAACAAATCATTTTCTCATTGAGTATATTTTTATCATTTTTTCAAACTTGTTAAAACTTACGAAAAAGCGAAACCAAGGAGTTCTCTTTACGCCCTTTTCAAACTCCTCAAACACGAAAAGATTGCCAAGTACTTGATTGTTCGAATTGGTAAAGTAAATGAACAACTATCTATTCAGTATAAGTTTACCCCTTTTACGGTTTGAACTAGACTATTTACAAAAAATGTATACGTTGACTCATCATGGTCAATAGAGTTCTCTCCTGCATTATTTTACCCTTTTTTCTGGCTTGAGGGACTCAATTTATGAAAAAGGACACTGTCGAGTTTACTTGGGTTTTTCTCTTGACTCTCTAAAACTAAAAAACATTGAACTTTACTTTCTTCAGGCTCTTTAAAATTTATGTTGAAAGAACTAAATGAGTTTTCTTTTTGTGTATTTTCAAACTATTTAAACATGAAAACGACATCGAGTTACCCCTTAACTGGACTCGTAAAACTTAAATAGTGTGGGACTCATTAAGCATGATGAGACCGAACCACTCCTTCTTAGGATTCGTTATTAATACTTTGGAGGACTCATATGAAGGATGAGATTACTGGACAAGCATATATTATCCTTCTCAAGCTTGTAAAAAATAAAGAGGTACTTGCTGGAAATGGTGGGGGGAAAGTGAGAAAGAACCTTTTTTTTTGTATTTGTAAAAGGAAGTATGTCACTCTTGAACATGATACTTCGTCACTTTTTGTGTCCAGGTTGGGAAATCCATTTTCCGCTCAGTTGAACATCTTATTGAAAGTCTTCAGTTGGTTTGAGTATTATTTTTGAGTAAAATGCTGCAAAGTCATCATGTCATGTTGTTGATATGTTCAAGAGAAGTCCAACCTCAGTCAAATTACTTTGCCAGTCATAGCCTTCAGTTGCATCAATCATCCCCGAGTCAGTCCTAAATTACTCTAAACAAATTTTCTTCAAAAATTGACATGAGTTTTGTGTTAATCTAGGTTGTCATTGATGTCAATATGGCACTAGCCGAGATGGAAAATATTGTTGAGATGCCTAGTTCCAAATGATGATGTCATGACTCTTGTTTCATAAGAATGTCATCAATTAATATGTCAAGTCACTATTGAAGAAGTTTTAAGAGGTTCCAAGTGCCAAGTATTTAGAAGCCCTTGATGACATATGGAGGACTACATTTGATGATGTCATATTCTTGATGAATGAACACAATTGATGATGGCACTTGATGAGGTCTTGATAACATGGTTGGAGATCATTTGATGGTTGGAAGATTATTTTGGAGTTATCCTAATGATGTTTCACTATGACTGCACTAGCATATGATGACATTGTTCATGCGTCATGCTACATGGATGTTGCACTCCTACATAATGAATCTATGATCCTATGATGACATTGATAACCATGAAGAAGCCACGCTGTCCCAAACATTCCTCATGCTGTCCCAAACTATTTATGCATACAATTTAAGGATAGTCACAAAGAAAAAAATATTTTGGACACCTTGGAGGCATCCTTTGAAAATGGACCCTAGAACATCTTCAAGAGGATTATTTCCCCTTTCTAACAAGCCTTTATTTGCCCCAAAACTCCCAATAATTTGTGAGATATTGAAATTTTAAGTTAAGGAAATTATTCCTAACAGTGAGCCAGCCTACACTCAGTCATACAAGTTGGCCTCACTTCAAATAGATGCATCCCTTCAATTATAAATTAAATCTCTATAAATAGATGTCTAAACACTTCATTTTTGTCAGCAATTCAGGCAAGAAGTGAGACATACGAAGTAAAATAGAAGACAAAAGGTCGAGGAGAACAAGGAGACTATTGTTTAAGATGAAAAAAGGGGATAATTCTATTTGGGCATAAAATCTTGGTCGAAGCTACCATATTTTCCATGGTTGAAGCTGTCGTAGTTTCTGTGGTTGAAGCTGCCATAGTTTTTGTGGTTGAAACTTCCGTAGTTTCCATGGTCAAAGATGCTATAGTTTCCGTCGTCAAAGCTACTATAGTTGTCGTGGTCAAAGCTGTCGTAGTTTCCATGGTCGAAGCTGTCATAGTTTCCATGGTCGAAGCTACCATAGTTGCCATGGTTGAAGCTGTCGTGGTCAAAGTTGTCATAGTTGTCATGGTCGAAGTGTTGATTTACTGGGATTGGACAAATAGAGCTTACTGAAGTCTTTTCTCGAGAACATAATAGGGCAGAATTGGAGAACTTTGTGAAGCATCATATTGAAGATTTGTGGAGATCATTGAAGACCATGATGCATTGAAGCCATCATGAGGTTATCTTGAAGTATTTTTGTTTGGGTAACATGAAGAGTAGTGGCGACACCTTCATGTGAAGAAAAAGGTTGTCATTGATGATGTGACGTGGAGACTAAGTGAAGGGATAACTAAAGATTGATAGGGCTCAGTGAAGAAGACTTTGGGATCCATGAAACCAAACATATCTTGACAAAGTGAAGCTATAGGATTGGTGTCCTTGGAGTTGGTGATCCTAAACTCAAGGTTGGTGCCTTGGATAAGATAGGGTCGAAGCCCTAGAGGTTGGAGCCTCACTAAAGTCCAAGTAGGTGCTTGGCATATCCCAGGTTGGAGCCTGGGTGTCTTCATCAAGAGGTTGGAGCCTCAAAGAGACAAGGTTGGTGCCTTGGAAGATAGGGTTGGAGCCCTAGCTATTGGAGCCTCAAAGAGACAAGGTTGGTGCTGTGGAAGATAGGGTTGTAGCCCTAGAGGATAGAAGTCCTCAAGAGACCAGGTTGGTGCCTATACCAGAGATTGGGTTCGAGCTCTAGAGGTTGGTGCCTCAAAGTGACAAGGTTGGAAGCTTGGGAAGTCCAAGTCGATGCTTGGAAAAATATAGGTTAGAGCTTAGAAGATTGAAGATTAGTGTCTTCATCTAGGGTTGGAGCCCTACACAAATATTGTACTTGATTTATTGAGATTAATAAAAGTATTTATTTTTATTGTTCATTTTGTGTTCTAATTATAAGTGATCTAACTGGTAAAAATAACAATTGAAAAGAAATACTGATTCACCCCCGCCTTAGTATTTCCAACAATTTGTATCAGAGCCAGTACCTTCACTCAAAGCCTAGCATCTTGAAGGTTGATCCTTAGAACAAAAATGGCAAATTCAAGGAAGAAAGTCTCCAATCCTCCTAAATATGTGTCTCCCTCAACCACCGAAATTGAAGTCAATCAATTTGTGAAGGCTCCATTGTTCAATGGAAAATTTGATATATGGGAGGCAAGAATGAGGAATTTCTTAAAGACTCAAGGCATTGAAGTCTGGAAATCGGTGATTTTTGATAGCATGATGGATGGAGAATCCAAGGAGCATAATACGAGAACAATGAAATAAATGTTGAATGGGCTATTTGATTCTATGAAGGCCAACTTTGAAAAATGTCAATCAACAAAAGGCATATGCGATAAACTTCATGATCTTCGTTCAAAAGGAGCATTGCCAATGATCTCTAGTAAAGAAAATGATGGAAAACAAGAACGAAATCCAAAACCCATCAAGGAAGCTAAAGATATGAGTGATAACATCAAGGCTAAAGAAGACCTAGAAGATGAAGAGAATGAAAAAGAATTTGAAGAAGATCTCCTCACTAAAATTATGGCTACCATGGAAGATATTAACAATTTGAAAAAGGAAAATGAGGAACTTAAGAAGAAAGTGCAAGTTGGTGACCAGGACAAGACAAGGAAAGAATTTAACCTTGTCAAGCTTTAAGTACAATAAATACATGAGGAGCTCACCAAGATTAAGGAAGAATTTCATCAAAACAAGAGAAAGCATCATGAAGAATTCATATCCATGAAAATCAATTGGATAAGGCAAAGAAACAAGAAGATACCTTGTCAAGCCACCTTGAATAAAGGCACAAAAGATTGAACAATCTTGAAGCAGAGATTGGTCAATACAAGGAAGAGGTCTCCTCCCTTAGATCTCAAATAGAAGAAGCAAGGAAACAAGCACAAGGATTTGAGAAGGTTATGGAAGATTTGACATTCATAGAAGGATAAGTTGATGAAGCAAAAAAGGAGAGAAACACCATGATATGCCAACTACACAAAAAGGATGATGACATCACCAAGTTAAAATCAGAAATCACTTCTCTTAAGGCCCAATCGTGTGAAGAAACCAAGATGATGGACTAAATGAAGAAGCAACTAGTTATGAAAGATGAATATTGTGAAAAGTTGAAAGGAGAAATTATCTTTCTTAAAAGGAAGTTGACTTGTTGAATAAGAACTTGAAAAGCTCTCAAACCCTAGATGACATATTAAATCATCAAAGGTCTCCCCTTGATAAATTAGGTCATGGCTATGTAGGTGAATCCTCAAGCAATAATGATGCAAACCCTAATGCTTCAAAAAACAAGGATGTGAGGAATCCTGGAAGAAATGTTGATGCTCCCACTTCCAGCAAAGTCAAGGAGAAGAATCAAGACAACTATGGAATAAACCTTCCTCCAAGAAGAAATGCATATGGTGTCAAGGATGCAAGAAGAAATGGTTTTCATCAAAGGATCCCAAGGCAAAAGGACTTCAGAAGTACATCAAGGAAACCTTCTTCTCCTAGGTACCAAAGTATATTTCTTGGTTATTTCTATTCTTGTACAAAATTTGGGCACATGGAAAAAGATTGCCGCGCATATCACAAAGATAATTATAATGTCCCCCATCAATATCCGAGAAGAAATTTTGCAAGAAGTTATAAATTCTTATTTATGAACAACATAGAGTGCTTCAAGTGTCATAACACTGGACATATGGTATGTAATTGTAACTTGAATTGGGCACCTACTCAAGATATAACTATGCCAGAAAAGAAATTTACACAAGTATGGAGAAGGAAGCAAATACAACCCAAAAATCTCTTAAACTCTCTATCCAACAACACATGTTGTTGACCTGATCTTCGAAAATCTAAGCATTTGATGGGGAAACTATGCCAAAAGGAAGACCATGCATACAGTTAGAGGGAGAATATGATGATTAGGCATTCTTACAGAATCCATCCGTGAATGAGTCTTATGAAATCCTTGATGAGCTATATAGACAATCATTCTTTGATAGATAATCTCTTAGGAACACTCCTTGAAGAATATAATCCTTATTCATCTAATGGATTATTATTGAAGATCTCTTCCACTTGATCATTAGTAGGTAATCTTTCATGAGGAGGAGTTGGTTCATCACATGAAGGTATTTAAGAACATCTATCATACGTATGAAGAACTACTATTCGTAAGGAAAAGAAGTAGCTTGACAGGGGGAATAATTGGGTACCTCATTTTCCATTGATGTCAAAGGGGGAGAGAATGTTGAAAGGGAAAGAATATTGCCACCAATGAAAAAGGGGGAGATTGTTAATATAGGTTGTCATTGATGTTAATATGGCACTAGCCGAGATGGAAAATATTGTTGAGATGCCTAGTTCCAAATGATGATGTCGTAAATCTTGTTTCATAAGAATGTCATCAATTAATATGCCAAGTTACTAATGAATAAGTCTTAAGAAGTGCCAAATGCCAAGTATTTAGAAGCCTTTGATGACATATGGAGGACTACATTTGATGATGTCATATTCTTGATGAATGACCACAATTGATGATGGCACTTGATAAGGTATTGATAACATGGTTGGAGATCATTTGATGGTTGGAAGATTATTTTGGAGTTATCCTAATGATGTTTCACTATGATTGCACTAGTATATGATGACATTGTTCATGCATCATGCTACATGGATGTTGCACTCCTACATAATGACTCTATGCTCCTATGATGACATTGAGAACCATGAAGAAGCCACACTATCCCAAACATTCCTCATGCTGTCCCAAACTGTTTATGCATACAATTTAAGGACAATCACAAAGAAAAATTATTTTGGACACCTTGGAGGCATCCTTTGAAAATGGATCCTAGAACATCTTCAAGAGGATTTTTTTCCTCTTTCTAACAAGCCTTTATTTGTCCCGAAACTCCCAATAGTTTGTGAGATATTGAATTTTTAAGTTAAGGAAATTATTCCTAACAGTGAGCCGACCTACACTCAGTCATACAAGTCGGCCTCACTTCAAATAGATGTGTCCCTTCAGTTATAAATGAAATCTCTATAAATCGATGTCTAAACACTTCATTTTTATCAGCAATTCAGGCAAGAAGTCAGAGATACAAAGTAAAAGAGAAGACAAAAGGCCAAGGAGAACAAGGAGACTATTGTTTAAGATGAAAAAAGGGGATAATTCTGTTTGGGCATAAAATCTTGGTCGAAGCTACCGTATTTTCCATGGTCGAAGCTGTCATAGTTTCCGTGGTCAAAGCTGCCATAGTTTATGTGGTCGAAACTGCCATAGTTTCTGTTAGTGTCAGTCTTTCCATCCTTCCTCCAGTGATCAAACATGCTCTTACAAAGTTATTTTGAAGTGTCAAGGTCAAATTTTGTCATTTCAAAGAGTTTTCAAGCAAAATTTGGTCACTAGGCATTAGGTCTAGGGTTTGCTTTCACTCCTTCTAAAGTTGTCCAAATGGCGGTCTATGTCATTATTTAGCTGAGTCTATCATCATTCATAGGGTTTTCATTATCATTTCAGTGTCTAATGAGTCATTT
>APFE030513239.1:70330-93518 GCA_000404065.3 Pinus taeda
AGAGCCTTCTCATACCCCGTAGGGCTAGCTACGAGGTGAAATGGTTTGATGTAGCCTTGAAGGTTTGCCTTTCTCAGCCTGAGGTGAAATCTCAAGCGCTAACAATTTCCATGGTCGAAGTTGCCGTAGTTGTTGTGGTCGAAGTTGATGTAGTTGCCGTGGTCGAAGTTGTCGTAGTTGCCGTGGTCGAAGCTGCTGTAGTTGCCATGGTTGAAGCTGTCATAGTTTCCGTGGTCGAAGTTGTTGTAGTTGCCATGGTTGAAGCTATCGTGGTCAAAGTTGCAATAGTTGTCATGGTCGAAGTGTTGATTTACTGGGATTGAACAAATAAATCTTGTTGAAGTCTTTTCTTGAGAACATAATAGGGCAGAATTGGAGAACTTTGTGAAGCATCATATTGAATATTTGTGGAGATCATTGAAGACCATGATGCATTGAAGCCATCATGAGGTGACCTTGAAGAAGTTTTGTTTGGTAACATGAAGAGTAGTGGTGACACCTTCACGTGAAGAAAAAGTTTGTCATTGATGATGTGACGTGGAGACTAAGTGAAGGGATAACTAAATATTCACAGGGCTCAGTGAAGATGACTTTAGGAGACATGAAACCAAACATATTTTGACAAAGTTAAGCTATAGGATTGGTGTTCTTGGATTTGGTGCTCCTAAACTCAAGGTTGGTGCCTTGGATAAGATAGGGTCGAAGCCCTAGAGGTTGGAGCCTCACTAAATTTCAAAGAGACAAGGTTGGTTCCTCAAAGGGACAAGGTTGGTGCCTTGGAAGATAGGGTTGTAGCCCTAAAGGATAGGGGTCCTCAAGAGACCAGGTTGGTGCCTGTACCAGAGATAGGGTTGGAGCCCTAGAGGTTGGTGCCTCAAACTGACAAGGTTAGAGCCTTAGGAAGTCCAAGTCAGTGCTTGGAAAAATATAGGTTGGAGCTTGGGAGATTGAAGATTAATATCTTCATCTAGGGTTGGAGCCCTACACAAATATTGTACTTGATTTATTGAGATTAATAAAAGTATTTATTTTTATTGTTCATTTGGTGTTCTAATTATAAGTGATCTAACTGGTAGAAATAACAATTGAAAAGACACACTGATTCACCTCCCCTCCCCCCCAAGTAATTCCAACATTTTGTGTCCTATGCCCTCTTCGAACGGGTTGAATCCTATCAAATTCAACTCACTATCTAGGAAGTTGATCTAGAAACCTTCAGTACCTTGAGTCCTACATGCCTTAATGGTAGGTTTCTTGGCTTTGACGATAGTTTCTCATCATTGACATTCGATCGAATGATTCTATGAGCGTTCCACATCAACACATCTATTCACACTTCATAGATTGTACTGGGAGTACCTTGACAGCCATTGTCATTATTGGTGGTTTCTCTTGTGCTTGTTCATGGTTCACATCATTGATCGGTAATCAAGTGGTTTCTACCATGTTCGACTACGAGACATTCACTCGCATGGCTAGATTTGTACTACGAATCGAGATATGGAGATCAAGACCCTGGATCTAGTTTTATCCATGTAGGCTCATGGAGTTATCAAATATTCATGATTGTAAACATAGATCCATTGATGGCAGCATCCATAATATGTTGTCTATTGACATGGATATTTAGATTTATTTCCTTACTGATTCTTTGATACATTTATACTCTGAGTATGGGAATTCCTACCTTAGCGATGATTATATATTGCATTGTAACATTTGTTTAATTGTTTCAGGTCTCTGACTACAGTCTCTAACCCAAAACCTTGGCATGATAAAGTGCTTCAGTCATCAAACATCTCTTATGACTTTTCACTTTAGGGGGAAATATGTGACCGTTAAGTTATGGTATGTTCTACGCTTAGAGAAATTTACTTATTTTCTTATTATTATCTACAGATTAGCAATCACATGTATATTAAGTGAAGTGTTGATAGAACATTAAACGATTGACAGAAAAACAAGCCAAGACAAGAGACACAAGATGTGGCGTCTAGCTAAGGAAAAACCCCAATATGGGGAAACCCTTTGATGAAATCTTCTTTTATCTTCAATAATTTAGTAGAGAGAAATAGTACATAAATCTGATTTACATCAGCAGCAGCAAACCCTAGATCAACCCTCAACTAGGGCAGACAATATCTTGCAAACCGACCGTCGGATCAGCTTGATTCCTTCACCAAAAAATGTGGCCTTCTGAGGAGAGTTAGTTCCACCTACAGTGCAGTTCTGAGAGGGAGAAAGATGGGCAACACTGGTCAAACTTCCGATCTGCAGTTTCAGCCCTAAATCTATGTCCTTTCTTCCACACATGTGAGAGAAGAGTCTCTTTCTGCGTAGTACGAGAAGAGCCTCTTTTCTGCGCAGGAGAGAGAGAGATGTGATGAGAGAGTGTGTCCAAATACGGAAAATACCTCCTGTATTTATACACAAATGTTGATGATTTAATAGATGCGACTGTTGGGCTTCTGAGCCTACATGAGTTGCTGGTCGGCTTGATAATTATTCCATAATCAAAATAAATTCATATCTCTATAAATTCTTATCAGAATCGAATGATCTTTAGATCAATCCTACACCTCTCGATGAGAGGAATCTAATAAAAATATTATCATCCAAGAATAAGATGACCCACATGGAGATTGGCCCTAGTTTCCAATTTTAACACTCCCTCTCAACTAGGGAGAACTCCATATGCAATTTGTTTGTTGGTTGCTACTATTCATCCATCAAATGCACTGCCCTATACAACTTCACCCCTACTCTGCTCTATTCTATTCTACCCTATTCTGATATGCTCTGGTATGCTCTGTTCTACTTTGCTCTGCTTTGTCCGAATTATGAATAAGAAGAAATGATCGAGGATGTATCATACTGACTCAAAGTCAATCTCAGAGTGTGTACCACTGGTCCCAGACCAGTCCTCAACTGACCCGAAGTCAGTGTCATAGTGGGTACAACTCCTACCACTGGTCCCAGACTAGTATCATCCTCCACTAACTCAAAGTCAGTCTCAGAGTGTGTACCACTGGTCCCAGACCAGTCCTCAACTGACCTGAAGTCAACGTCTTAGTGGGTACAACTCCTACCACCAGTCCCAGACCAGTATCATCCTCCACTGACTCAAAGTCAGTCTCAGAGTGTGTATCACTGGTCCCAAACCAGTCCTCAACCGACCCGAAGTCAGTGTCATAGTGGGTACAACTCCTACCACTGGTCCTAGGCCAGTATCATTGATACCAGATCAATGAAGGTCATCCTAGAATAGGGAGCACAATAGATACAACAATGCGTCCATCGGTACTACTATGGTCCCTATCCTCATTTCCCTACTTATTGATAAAATGAGAGGTACTTCCCATTAGTCCCAGACTGCATGGGTAGGATGCCTCGACAAGAGAACTAATCATCCTATCCACAAGAGAGCGAATCATCCTATCCCACAAGAGAACGAATCATCTTGTCCACAGGAGAGCGAATCATCTTGTCCACATGAGATCGAAACATCCTATCCCACAAGAGAGTGAATCATCTTATCCACAAGAGAGTGAATCATCCTGTCCATAGGAGAGCGAATCATCCTGTCCAGTGGATGTCGTGGAGAACTAATCATCCTGGCCCACAGGAGAGAAAATTATCCTGTTCCACAATTGCCATGGAGAACACATCATCTAGGCCTCACAGGAGAACCAATCATCTTGCTACACAATCATCATGTAGAATGCATCATCCAAACCTCATAGGAGAACTAATCATCGTGCTACACAATTGTCATGAAGAACACATCATCCAAACCTCACAGGAGAACTAATCATCCTGATACACAATCGTCATGGAGAACACATCATCTAGACCTCACAGGAGAACTAATCATCCTGCTACATAATCGTCATGGAGAACACATCATCCATAGCTCACAAGAGAGCTAATCATCCTACTACATAGTCTCCAGGGGGTGTCACAGGGAAAGTTTTGATTCTTGTACCCTATACATGTACACTACGAGGGGCTGGTGTGTCACCATATGGTGATATGTCACTCCAAGAAGTACCCCACGCCGCCATGGATCTCCCAGATCTCAATACATCATAGAGGACCCTCATCAGAGGGTCTTTGAATGACACCAAGTCATCCTCGGAATGTGGGGAATTTGACCTTCCCTAGGGGCTTTATCAAGATGTCGGCGACCTGTTCATCTGTACTAATATGTTGGAGCCTTATTACTCCTTGTTGCACCATATCTTGAATATAGTGGTACTTGATATCGATATGCTTGGAGTGATCATGAAATATAGAATTCTCTGAAAAATTAATCCCACTCTGGTTGTCACATACGATCACAGTGGTATCCAATGTAAATCCAAATAGCTCACTGAAGAGATTTCACAACCAGATTGCCTCACAGGAGTCCATGCTAGTAGCAATACACTCTACCTTAGCGATGCTCAAAGCCACTGACTTCTGCTTCCTGCTCATCCAAGATATCGAAATAGATCCCAAGGAGAAACAACACCCGGAAGTGCTCTTTTTAGTCCACCACACTTCCTACCCAATCAACATCAGTATACCCAAGTAGTCTCACATCTCTAGCAGTTTATCTTAACCCATAAGTAATTGTGCCACAAAGATATCTCAACAGATTTTTGGCACCAATCCAATGTATGTGGTGAGGTTTAACCATATGTTGACTCAACGTGTTGACTGCGAAGCATATATCTAGATGGGAGTTCACTAAGAACATTAATGCTCCAACGAGTTGACAATACTCGGTGGCATTTCATAAAACAGGTTCAGATGCACTACTACTTAATTTTTTGAGGTCAAGCTCCATTGGGGTAGTTATGGGCTTATAGTCTACCATACCAAATCTTTCCAATATCTTCACCACATGTTTTCCTTGATATAGGAAAATTTCCCTTGGCTTCTGCTAGACTTCAAGTCCTAGGAAATAGTGCATCAGTCCTAGGTCCTTGATTTCAAATTCAGAAGCCAACTCCCTCTTACATTTGTGAATGAGAGGGTCTGCACCTGTTAGAAAGAGGTCATCCACATACAACAGCAGTATGAGAGGTTTGTCATCTTCAACCTTAGAGTAAAGGTTAGGATCGGATTCACTCCTAGTGAATCCCAACTTCATCAAGTAGCTATCGATCCTCTCATACTATGCTCAAAATGCTTGCTTCAGCCCATAGAGAGCCTTCTTCAACCTGCATACACGATATTTTCGATCATAAATCTCAAATTCCTTGGAGTTCTCCTCATAGACCTCTTCTTTGATTGAACCATGCAAGAACATGGTCTTGACATCCATCTGATGTAGGTTCCATCCTTGTGAAGCCACAAGGGCTATGATCAAGTGGATGGTGGTATGTCTGGCAACAGGTGCAAATATCTCAGCATACTCTTTTTCTTTCAGTTCCTTGGTGTCATCTTCTTGAGAGCTCCTCGTTGTAGGAAGATCACCTTGTTGAGAGCCATATTTTCGTCAAAGGTGACATCATGAATAATCACAACTTCCCTTTGATCAGCTACATAGATTCTATAGCCCTTAGTATTTTCACTGTAGCCCATGAAGATTCCTTTCTTTCCAGATGCACCCAATTTATTCCTTTTCTCTTTCAGCAGATGAAAATATATAGGGCTTCCAAAAATTCTAAAATGAGATATATCAAGTTTCTTACCGATGAACATTTCTTCAGGAGTCCTAGAACCCATTGCTTGATGAGGGCATCGATTTTGTACATATACGGTGGTGTTTGCAACTTCGGCCCATAGCAACTTTAGAAGTCTTTGATCATGGAGCATGGCACAAATAACTTCCACAATCATATGGTTCTTCCTTTCCACCACACCATTCTGTTCATGAGTATATGGTGTAGTAGGCTCCCTCTTAATGCCAACCTCTTCACAAAAGTCGTGAAACTCGTTAGATTCATATTTAGTCCCATTATCAGTCCTTAAGATCTTTATCTTCTTTTCGGTTTGATTCTCGATCAAGGCTTTGAAGTGTCAAAACCAAGAGAACACTTCATCCTTCTTTTTCAAGAAGTATATCCAAGTCTTTCGAGAATATTCATCTGTAAAAGTAAGTTAATATGAATATCCTCCCAAGGAGTTCACAGGCATCATACTAGATATGTATGAGTGAACCAACTATAATATATCGGAGGTCTTGCTTTGGCTTGAGGGGAATGGTCCCCTTTTTAGCTTTCCTTCGGCACATCCCAGACATACACCTTCTTTCTCTACTCGAAATTCAGGCATCCTTGTTACCAGTTGTCTTACATCGGGTAGAGCTTTATAATGAAGGTGTGAAAACCTCCGATGCCAAAGTTCGAACTGAAGAGATGTGTCACAGGACATGACACCTAGTGGACTTCCATTGACCTGATATAATGAATCAACTTGAAACCCAAGATTGAAGGCATTTTTAACATTGTTTTTCCATACACGTACCTTGCCATCACTGAAGGTCACCTTGTAGCCTTTGTCTTCCATTGCTTAGATGGACACCAGGTTCTTTTTGAGGTCAGGTACATATAATACATCCTATAAGTGGATCGTATTACCTTGATTCAATTTAAGAGAGACATAGCCTATGCCTTTCACATGATATTTCATATTATCTCCAAGGACAATTTCTAGGTTAGTTTCTTTCTCTATCAGATTATGGAGAACTTCTTTGTAACTAGTGAAGTTCCTTGAGGCACCACTATCAATAAGCCAAATTCCCAGCGAGTCTAAAGGAGTAGAGGTAGATAGAGCAACTGGTAGATAATATTCATCATGCTTATTATCAACAGCGTTAGATTCATACCTGGAATTTCTAACCTTCTTGAATGATTTTCCTCTTGCTTGATTTCCAGCACTCCTTTTACCTCTGCTATTAGATTTTCCATTCCTTTGATTACCATGAGAGGGATTTTGATCATCGTCCCAGTGTGAGTCCCTTCTATCAGGGCACTCCCTTGCATAGTGACCTGCTTTATCACAAATGTAACATCGCCCTTTTCTTCTACCCTTAGGTCCATCCTTTATTTTTGATTTACTCCCGGAACTATTTATTTTCTTAGCATGAGAAGAAAAGGCAGTAGGAGGACCTTTAGGCATGGGCATTTCTTTCTCTTCTATCCTTGTTTCTTCTTGAATGCATCTTTCCATTAATTCCTCGAAACCAAGAACTACATTATTGTTAAGAAGAGTAGTCCTGAACACGTACCATTTGGATGGTAATCCTCCAAGAGTCATGAGGGACATTTCCCTATTAGTAATAATCTCCCCAATAGATAGGAGATCGTTCCTAGTCTCTGTGATTCTTAAGAAGTATGCTTGCATACTCTCATCTTTTCCCTTCTTAATTTCCTTCGGCTTATTTCTAAGAAACAAGACTTGATTTGCATCATTAAATTTAAATAAAATCACCAATCTATCATAGATTTCCTTGGAGGTGTTCAGGTCGGAGATGTAGGCCACCAAGCGCTTGTCGATAGAGTCCTGGATGATCTTCTTTGTTTTGACTTTGCCAGTTTTCGATTTGTTCCTAGCAACAGTTGGTTCATTTGATGGAGGCTCAACAATATTGTCTCTCACATGGTCGAAAACTTCTTGATATTCTAAGGTTAGATCGAGAGACATCTTCCATTTGTGATAGTCAGACTTCTCACGGAGCTTGTCTTCGGTGGGGAAAAGTGTTAAGGACCCCATAGTTCTTTTAGGATAGCCTTGCCAATCTTCTCTTCGGTGACTGCTCTTGCTCAAGCTTTGTCTTCACCTCTACTCTGATACCATGTTAATTTATGGTATGTTCTATGCTTAGAGCAGTTTACTTCTTTTCTTATTATTATCCATAGATTAGCAATCACATGTACATTAAGTGAAGTACAGATAGAACATTAAACGATCAACAGAAAAACAAGCCAAGACAAGAGACACAAGATGTGGCAGTTAGCTAGGGACAAACCCCAATATGGGGAAACCCTTTGATCAAATCTTCTTTTATCTTCAATAATTCAGCAGAGAGAAATAATACATAAATCTGATTTACATCAGCAACAACAAACCCTAGATCAGCCCTCAACTAGGGCAAACAATATCTTGCAAACAGACCGTCGGATCAGCTTGATTCTTTCACCAAAAAATGCAGCCTTCTGAGGAGATTCAGTTCCACCTACAACACAGTTCTGAGAGGGAGAAAGATGGTCATTGCTGGTCAAACTTCCAATCTGCAGTTGCAGCCCTAAATCTTTGTCCTTCCTTCCACACATGTGAGAGAAGAATCTCGTTCTGTGTTGTAGGATAATAGCCTCTTTTCTGCGCAGGAGGGAGAGAGAGATGTGATGAGAGAGTGTGTCGAAATGAGGAAAAGACCTCTTGTATTTATACACAAATGTTGATGATTGAATAGATGCGATTGTTGGGCTTCTGAGCCTACATGAGTTGTTGGTTGGCTTGATAATTATTCCATAATCAAAATAGATTCATATCTCCATAAATACTTATTTGAATTAGATGATCTTTAGATCAATCCTACACCTCTCGACGAGAGGAATCTAATATTGTCAACCATGAATAAGATGACCCACATGGAGTTTGGCCCCAGTTGCCAATTTTAACAGTTACACATCATTTTTTCACATTAGGCAAATGACCATTGGTTTGGATATTTCACTATCCACAAATGTATCCAAAAGAATTCCCCTACAAAGTAGAATCCAAACTATCCCAAAGAAAGTGGAATTCTTGGACCCATGGTTCACAACCATTTTTTTGGCTTCCTGCATAGTTCCCTAGTCAATTTTTGCGCATACATAGAAGAGTCCATTAGGAACTGTGCATAAGTACGCACTGTCTTACACTGTGACATGCGAACATGACTTATCGCATGTAAAAATAAAAATTAAATTCTAGAAGCATTATTGGTCATATCTATCCCAACCAACAAGATTCGAATGGTTTCCTATTTAGTATTGATCCGTCCCATCATGGAGCAACTTCTTCCTCTTTGTGGAATCCCTATCCCACCATTAGTGGATCTCATCCCTTGGAAAACGGATCCCAAAATTCCCACCCTTGGCCTAAAAAGCTAACCCAAGCCTGAAGATTGAGGAGGACTATTGGAAGTAGGATTATGCTTCAGGAATAAGGTTGGAAGGCTATTCATTCAAGCAGAGGGTTGGAGATTGTGGGAAGAGACTTGCAACATCAAGGCTTCATGGTTGTAAGACTACTCTCCATTTTATTAATATACGGGAAATTATTCTTTCTCAATCATATCTTTGCTGATGCAATTTGTAGGATTCCTTGATCACCTACATAGATTTTTATTGCATATTGATCAGTTTATGATACATGGTGGAGTTAATTAGTCCATTTGTCTCTTATGTTATATACTATATTCTTTGATCTCATGTTTGTTTATGTCTCTACAGATCTCCTTCGGGATATCATGGAGAAGTTGTGGGAAGTGACGGGAGGATATCTCAAGAATCGAGGAGGAGAGGATGTTTGAAATATTTGAAGGGGACATCATCAATCATTTCGATTAAACGATAAGTGGCCTCTATAATAGTATTTGTTTTAGTCAATCATAGTCTAGATAAAGGTAGCAGTTTCTGGTTGTTTGTTACTAGATTTCTCTGGAATCTAGGGAGATTTCTCTTGTCCACAAGAGGGATAAGTCCACTTAACAATAGCATGATCATAATCACAAATATGTGGGAGGCATTTGGGAGTCTCAAATATCTTGGAATTATTGTCCAATACTTTTTGGAGATCTAGAGAAATAGATGATTTCAATGTTTGAACCTCTAGTGAGAAAAATTGTGTGATTACGCCCCATTGTTATTCATTCAAAATATTTGTTATGCCATTATAACTAATTATATTCCCTAGTTTCCCTCCTTCTCTTTCTAACAAATTTCAAGAAGAGTTATTGAAAATTAAAAGCTATCATCCCCAAAGATTATAACCATTGGACTCCTAGTACAACATCAACACCATCCAT
Source organism: Pinus taeda (assembly GCA_000404065.3). Taxonomy (NCBI): domain Eukaryota; kingdom Viridiplantae; phylum Streptophyta; class Pinopsida; order Pinales; family Pinaceae; genus Pinus; species Pinus taeda. Next base: position 80,334 of record APFE030513239.1, read on the forward strand.
TGGAATGGAAAGTGTTGGACTATTTAGTAAATATTCCCCCATGGTTAGCTTGATATTATGGAACTTTCTAGAGAAATTTATAGTTCCTCCATTTGCAATCATCACTTGACACTCTGGTGTTGGATATAGAAAACAATTCAATTCCTTGGCTATCTTACAATGAATAAAATTATGGGTACTACCCTAATAAGTCAACACTATTACCTTTTTCTTCTTGATATATCCTTCTATCTTGAGAGTTTAAGGAGTGGTTATTCCTATCAATGCATTTCAATATATGGTTGGATTCATTTCTTCTTTATTTGGTGCTCGTTCATGGTGTATATCCTCTTCTTTTGATATTTCTTGTTCCTTTTATTCCTCCTCTTCACAATCTATGTAAAATGATTTCTTCTCAACACACTTATGACCTTTAGTTTATTTTCTATCACAATTGCAACAAAGCCCTTTTCCTCTTTTTTCCTCCAATTGTTATGGTGTCAAACTTGTAGGTTGTGGAAGGATAGAAGCATTAACACTTCCATCTTATATTTGTGAGTGGTAGACTTCCTTGTTTCCATAATTTTTCTTTCAACTTTTCTTTCCACCCTGAATGTCTTCTCCAATGAATTAGGTTACCAAAGGCGAACCTCATGTTGGATGTTATCCTTCAAATTCACTATGAAGACATAAATCATGTGATCCTCTGGAATATCGATTACCCTGATATTCAATTTTTGGAAGTCCTCAATATGCTCCACCATTGAACCCTTTTGTTTGAGATTTATCAATTGTCTAAAGAATGTGTTTCTTTTTGTATCCTCATAATGTGCTATCATTTCCTCTATAAAAGTTTACCAAGTGATAAGTGGTTTACAAGAAAAAATCCATCGATGCCATACAAACTGATTGGATCTAAATATAAATATGTAATGCATACCTTTTGTGTGTGTTGCACATAATGTAGATCAAAATATTTCTTCCTCTGTATTATCCATGTTACTGGATCCTTACCATCAAACTTCCTCATATCAATCTTTGGAATGTGGTTGGTCTTCAATCCAAAGAAAGAGCCTTTAAAATAATGATTAACATTCCTTTTATTCTCATCATGCATTTCATTGAATACCTTTTCTCTATTAGGGAACATTTCTAATAGAAACTTTGTCAAACCTTCCATGTATGCTTTTAAAACATTCTTCAAACCATCCATCTTAGCTTTCATGTCTGATTTTAATCCATCCTTCAAACCTTCCATGTCTGATTTTAATATGTTCTTCAAACCTTCCATGTTTGATTTTAAACCATTTTTCAAAACATCCATCTTAGCTTCCATTTCATTTTTTGTTACTCTTTGCGAGAGAGATTTGTTGCACTTGGTCACGTAATTTGATATATCATGTTGCATTTCTTCCTCTTCTTCATGTGTCATAGTAGATTTTTTGGTTTCTTACTAGGAGTATTCATTTTTTTTTTAGTTTCAAGGTATATTGGGACCAAATAGTGATATCTATGTTTTATTATTCCCTTTGAATTACTTTAGACTGGTTTTTCAAACAAAACTTATGCATTTTTTTTAAATACACACCTTTTTCTTCTTGATTTTTGTAGCTTGATATTGAAACTGTTGTATATCTGAAATTTAGACCTCCCAATGTCTAAAATTCAGTCCTCTAATAGAACTCTGAGTTTTCTTTCCAATGCCAAAAGTCAAACCAAGATTGGATTCTTCAATATAAAGTTATGTCAAATCTCCCACGATGACCTGATTATGGACTGGTTTAGTAGAGAGAAATTGTATGGGATGCCACATGTCATTGTTTCAACCTTTGGCCCTGAAATTGATACGAGAAAAACTATTTGAGACCAAACTTTGAACCATGCAAAAACCTTGAATTCTTCAGACCATATCTAAGTTACTATATTGAATGAGGATCTAAAATTTTTAAATTTTTACACAAAATTCACCAAGATTTCAGCCCTAGGTGGTTGAAATTTCAACTTCTGAATCTTTGTAGAAAAAAGGTTATAGAAAGGATTTCAAGATGACATGTTTGATGCAGTAGAACCCTAGAATCCAAATCTTTGATACCAAATGTTATGCAACCAGATCTGAAAACAAAATAAAAGATATATCAATGACTTGAAAATTAGCCTCTTCGAGGGGGAAACCTCCTTTACACCACATAAATGAACAATTCTTGGATGATTCAAATGAGAATACCTTCTTGGTATATATAGGAGTCTAAGGGGTCACAATATAGTCAGAGCCTACACAACAATAATAATGTAAAGGAAAAACAATAACAATAGTGGGCTTTTATGGGGCACACAAATAACAATATGTGGGCTACATGGGCACAATAATAACAATAGGGGGATACTATAATAATAACAGTAAGGGGGATACACTAATATTATATGGTCCTAACATCCAACCTATAGGAATTGTTATTAATAATATGTATGGACTAGTATCAAGTTGAAATGAAGGAGATAAGTAGGATAGTCCATAGGAGAAATCAACTAGGGTTTCTCACTATGTAAGCATATGCATCAATATCATGAGGGAATCCTCCACTAGCCAAGTTTACATATGTTGTAGAACATGTGAAGGCCCACATACCATGAGCATCAACCCAATTCAAAGTTGCAAGAGGGGTATGATGTGAGGCAAGAATAATAAAAATGAGAAAGAAACATCAAGCAAGCAAGAATATTGGGATAAGGGGTAAGCAAGTTTGATTACTACATAATAATTATAAGAAATAACTTGTGACATCTAAATCATGAAATTATAATCAGTAAGTCTAACTACCATATAGGTGATGCAATAGATAAACTATGATATTTGTATTTGCATCTTATGATTAATATGTAACTGATAGAATGACTTGAACATGAAAGTAAATAATAATCAAGTCTAACAATAATAATAGAATCTTGATTATGAAATCATCAACAAGACAGAAGAAGCCCATACCTATACTTAGCTACAAGTGAGGCATGGAAGTTTAGGAACATGTTGGGATGAGCTAGATGTCTATATCATAGATGTTAATTACTTGCCTCAAGATGGAGTAGGGATAGCAACACCAACTCATAGAGAAGGGATATAGGATAGATAAAAAATTAAATATGGGAACTGGTGCTAGTAGTTTGATTCAAAGGAACTAGAAATATGAAGGAAACACTAGCATGACATTGGAAAAAAGCATGAGGTTTCACTAGAAATATTTTTGCAAACATCATGAGGTGATATACGCTAAATAATATCCAATGCTACTAAAATTGGTGAGCTACTAATCTAGGCTATCATGAGCATGAATGTGATGTATGGTAACCTTGAGGTAGTGCAAGCACATGAGGTGACATAAAATAATCCAATATTATCATGGTTATGGAAGCACCATATGCTAGTCAATGACATAGTATGAGAACCATGTGACATATGATAATATAGAGAGCATTAGCTTAATAGGTGGAATATGTCAATAGGGAGTTAATGTGAGTGTGAGAGGTGACTAGGTCTTTGAATTCCTTATCTATTTCCCGACCACCTAATTCCTTAGGTAATTAACTCACTCAGCTTGTCTAAAAAGACAAATAAGTAAGCACTTTTCTACTACTAACTAAAAATAGCCATAGACATCACATAAGAAAAATACATACCATGATAAGTAAGACAATAAATAGTAATAAATAAATTCATCTCCTTGAAATTTATCTTATATATTTGTGGTGTGATTATCGAATTATTTATGTGAGTCATATCTTAGTCTTGAACCCTCCCATACTATAAATGCACCCATCTACTATAACCATATAAAATGCTAATGCATACAAGTAAAAACTATAAAAGTTTCAACATTGGTCTCATTCACAAGCCACTATGTGTGGGGTCAATTAAATAAAGAATAATTTCCACTAATTGGTAAATTTTAAGTAGTGGATTGGTCCTTAGGGGTAGGTCCACAACTGTAAATATTAAGCTAGATATCAATGAAAATAATTGATTCCTAGCCATTATTTTTTTATTCATGGGGACTCATATTCTTAGATATTGAAAATGGAGTATAAGAGACATATGATAAATTATGTGAGAATCATTGAGGTTGCATCATTCCTTTTCATATAAATGGAAAAGATAATTTCAAATGCAACTTTTTAGAACCAAAGCTACTTCCCCTTATTCCTTAGGTTAGGTCACTAAGCTTGTCTAGTAAAAGCAATAACTAAGAAAATTTTTACGTAATAACTAAGAACAATCATAGCCATTACATAAGAAAAATACATACCATGATAAGGACACCAAATACTAAAAATAATTACATCTCCTTGAAATTTGTGTTAAAATACTATGGTTTGACTGTGGATTTCTTTGTGTGAGTTTTATTTTAGTCTTGAAACCTTCCCATATTGTCAACACATCCATCTAGTATAACCATGTCAAATTTCAAAGCATACAAACACAAATTGAAAACATTCAACATTGGACCCATTCATTGGTCAATGTGTGGGTTCAATTAATTAAAGAATAATTTCCACTATTTGGTAAATGTTAGGTGGTGGATTAGTCCTAATAAGGGTAGACCTGCAATTGGAAACAATAAGCTTGATACTAGTGCAAATAATTGGTTCCTAGCCATCATTTTTTCATTCATGGGGACTCATAACCTTAGATATTAGAGGTCGGAGAATAAGATATATATAATAAATTATGTGTGATTCATTAAGGCCAATCATTCCTTTTCATATAAATGGAAAAGAGAATTTCAATTGCAACTTTGCAAAACCAAATCTATTACCCCTTCTTCCTTAAGTTAACTCATTAAACTTGTCTAATAAGAAAAATAACTAAGCACATTTCTAGATGTACTAACTAAGAACAACTGTAGCCATCACATAAAATAAAATACATACCATGATAAGGACACCGAATAATAATAAATAATTACATCTCCTTGAAATTTATGTTAAAATTATGTCATTTGATTGTTGGTTTCTTTGTGTGAGTCATATTTGAGTCTCAAAACCCTCCCATACCATCAATGCATCCATATACTATAAGCATATCAAATTTCAATGCATACAAGCATAAACTAAAAAAAATAGCGTTAGATCCATTCACAGGTCACTCTATGGAGGGTCAATTAATGAAGCATAATTTCCATTAATTAGTAAATGGACAACCTTGAAAATTGTTGGATGAACCAAAGTTAAAATTAGAGATGATGGCATAAACTTGAATGAGCTTCTCTTGGTTTCAAGAATAATATATTCTCTACTAAACAAGGTCAACCACGTGAAGGTGGACGCTTCATATGCCCCCCCCCCACCCACCCCACTCGCCCCACACATCACTCTTAATTCCCCAACACCACTCACCCTCCACATCACTCTTAATTCCCCAAATTTATCTACCATAAAATATTTGAAAGAAACATAACAAGAATCAAGCATAGAAACTAAGAAAACAAAAATTTAACGTAAATTAAAGAGAAAAAATAAATTGAAAACATTTAAACACATCCCTCGTACATTTCTACATTTCGATATCAATAATCTTATTCTTTATACAACTCAACATCTGTATCATACAATTCAGAATATATGTTGAAAGGATTGGCCATATCAACATCATCATCAATGTCCTCATTTCCATTCATATGATCGTTTATGTCATCATCAAGACCATTGTCTCCTACAATTGGTTCAACTTCTTTAATTTCTTCATCTGACATTACATTGTCGATATTAGCTTCATCAAAAACATTTCCTCGAACATCTACTTCATGAACTTCTTCGATGTCTTCATTTGACACATGAAGTAACTCCTCCTCTACATCATCTTCTTTTGCTACATTATACTTTACCAACCTTCCTCTTGGATTATATCTAATAACATATGACCAACCCCCTCTACTTCAAACCTTTGAGTAAGATATTTGTTCACATTGGCTTGGAAGAACATAGGGCTCTGATCGTGGCTCAATATTCATTGTATTAACCATGGTAAATCCATTGGCATGATCAATAATAGTTTTATTAGGATCATGTTCATTCATTCATAGCTTGTACCATTTGACATTCAATAGAACTATTTTGAAGGATTTAAAGTCACATTCAATTATACCTTCGAAATACCCATAATATCAATTTTTAGAGACTATAGGATGTCTCTAACTTCTAGACGAAATATTAGTAACTTGAAATAATGTAGTTATCCCACTATCAAAAGTTTTCATCTTTTCATCCAACTTTTTGATGCGAAATTTGCATCCATTGCCCCACATAACCTTGTAGTGTTTCAACTGCAATATTTCAAGCATGTAAAAAACACATTGTCATCTTATAAACATATTTATACCTATAAATTATGCAAATCAAGAAAAAAAAAGCCATATATAACAATATAATATTAAAATTAAATAAAAAGTATTGGTGGATATGCTTTCGTGTTTATCTTTTAAACCATTTGTTAAATCAATTTCATTCTCTATAAGATTGATATCTCTTTCATGTTCAACTTCTTTGACTAATTTAGCCACACCATACCATGATAAGTTGCCATCATTAGATTGTTTACATCGTTTAATCTATACTTTCATCCAATCAATTTTTTGCAATGTATACATGTATTGCATCCCACTCTCATCCAACTATATTAAAATAATAAAAAAATTACATATAATTAGTTACCATGGTATACCTTCATAATAATGGATTATGTAGGAAGACTAAAAATTAAACAAGTATGATGTACATAAAAACAAAAATTAAAATGTTTTATAAATCTCCATCATCTACATACATGTCACTTTCCCCATTCTACCTTTCCCCAATAGGTGCTCCCCTTCAAATTGTTGATTTTGTAACTATTGTCTATCTTCATAATGTACATGTGATGAATTGATGTAATTACATTTATCATTTTAAAGCATATTATAAATGATTAAGTCAAAGGAAAATTTATTTTGATTCAAAGTCCCATTGCGACTTTTAAAATATGTAAATTTTAAATTTTAAAATGAATTTTTGGGCTCCAAAATTGACAAGTTGACTTCCATCCAAGTCAAGTCAACCATGGCCAAGGGACACATCCATTCACCCTCTACAAACTACTATATAAATGCAGCTCGAGCTTCTCATTTTGGAAATTCACATTCCTCTCTCAAGATAGTTTCTGGGTAACTGAGCGAAGGAAAAATAAGGATAAAGAAGAAGGACACATTTTCTCTCTTCTCTCTCTCTCTATAAACTCACACATGTGAAGAAGTCTCTCTTTGTGATTCACAGAGTTTAGGGAAAAAATTGCAGGGAGCCAAAAATTTGGGTTGCTGGGAAACTCCTATATGGCCGAAATTATTGGGCAACTAATATTGCAGGAGGGCCAAAATTCTGGAAGTGTAGGATCAAGAGAAAAGTGCCTTATTAGATTCGGGTGACTTGACTTGGAGGAGAAGACTAGGTTTGACCATAGGTCTAGGTGTGTCTCTCATTGAACAAGAATAATTTCTCTATTGAAAAGGTTGTTGGGTTTTTCCAGGGTAAACTTTGTCTCTCTTTTGTGCATTATGGTCTCTACTATTCTACTATTCTTTATTATTGAATTTCTGAAGTATAATTGTCAAATGATATATTGGAATAATTTAAAATAATATATACATCAAAATTAATTAGCATAATTTCATAAATATTGTGCTAACCCTAATTTCACTAGAAAATCAACATGGTATCAAAGGTTTGGTGATGGAAGCAAGGTACATTGAGATCACTTTCGCACAAACCCTAGAGAGAAAATTTTATTGAAGTCCTTCTTGTTACTTAACATCTATGTATTCCTCCATGAAATACAAAAAAATATAGAGGGAGAAGCAAAATTTTGAGCTTGGAAAGTCAGAATAGACTTTATTCTTGCCAAGAACAAAGTGTTAGATATTCTGATAGGAAAGATTATTGAACCAAAATATGAGGCTATAAAGAGATGTTCAAGGAGGATGACTTTACTTCCATGAGTATAATAGTGGAATCCATTAGAGATCATATTTATTCCCTACATTGCAAAGAATGGTACCTCCAAGAATATGTATGATGCCCTAACAAATCTCTACACTCTTAAGAATGTTGGCCAGTGCATGAGTTTGAAGAATGAGCTCCAAAATACACAAATAACTAATGAAAACAATTTGTCTTCATACTTCATAATTATTTCACAAATTAGAGATCAAATCTCAACTATTGGAGATTTATTCATGATCAAGAACTTGTGACTACAACACTCAATGGTCTTCCTAGATCATGGGGTGCATTTGTAGCAGGCATAAGTGGTTGGAAAGAACCTACTTCATTTGAGAAATTATGGACGTCATGTGCTCAAGAAGAAGCACGATTGATGATGAGATATTGTAAGGATGAAGAAGTTCAATCTCTTGCAACTCACTTCAAGAACAAGGGAAAGAGGAAGTTCAGACCTCAACATAAGAAGCGATCGTCTTCCTCTAAGAAGAAGAAATAGTTATGAAAGATACAATGTTATGGTTGTCAATAATATATAAATTTCAAGAGATATTGTTTTAATATGGCTAACAAGAAAAGGAAAGGGAAACAACATGCTTCCACAACAAAATTTGAAGAAGATGAAAAGCTGAAGAAGCCCAAAGGTGAAAAATACTTCTTCTACCACTCTGCTTTGACATGTTCCTTTGCAAATGATGATGAAATGTGGTTGGTAGACAGTGGAGCATCAAGACACATGACCAGAGAACATAAGAATATTTTAAGCATGGCAGAGAAGAATTTATCTCAAAGGGTTGAATTGGGATATAATAATAATTATGCAGTCAAAGGATTTGGAAAGGAATCCATAGAGTTGGAATTTAGTAACCACGTGCATCTCAACAATGTCCTTTATGTACTAGGTTTGAAAAATAATATTGTCTCTATTTCTTGTTTACAAGATAAAGGAGATAGGGTTGCTTTTGTGGATAAAAAAGTACTTGTGTTGTTAAAGGGCTCTAGTATAGATGATGCTAGGGTTATTGGGATTCATGATGAAGACTGTATAGACTTGTGATATAACCATATCAGACATTAGTACATAAAGAAATAGATACAAGTGAGCTATGGCACCGAAGGTATGGGCATATTCATTTTATATCATTTCCTGAATTAAGTGAAATAGTGTAAGAGGTTCTTGAACTATAGATAAATAATGATGGTGTATGCAAAGCCTATGCTATTGGGAAGAAAATCAAGAAATCATTTCCAAACACCGAAAACAAATCCAAGGAATCTTTGGACTTGATTCATTCTAATTTCTGTGGTCTGATGCCTATGAAATTTCTTCGTGGTTCATTGTATTACGTGACATTCATTGATGAATTCTCCCAAAAGACATGGATATATCTCTTGAAGAAAAAAGATGAGGTATTTGACAAGTTCTAGGAATTCAAAGTTGAATTGGAAAACTTGATAGGTAAAAATATCAAGATATTGATTTATGACAATGGTGGAGAATACACCTCAAAGGAGCTTGTTGTTTTTTGCAAGTAGGATGGGATTAAGATGGAGTTAATTGTCCCTTATAATCCACAACAAAATGGTGTAGTAGAATGAAAGAGTAGGTCCATTGAAGATTCTTCCAAGGCCATGATGCATGATTTGAACTTTCCATTGTTCTTATGGGGTGAAGAATCATGAACAATTGTGTACATTAAAAATTGAAGTCCCCATAGAATTTTGGAAGGTATGAATCCTGAAGAAGCCTTCTCCAAAAGGAAGCCAGAGGTTGGGCACATAAGAATATTTAGTTGTCTTGTATATATTCATGTTATTAAGGATAAGAGGAATAAGCTTGAGTCTTCAAGAAAGAAAGTCATATAATCTGGATATAGTGAATCTTCAAAATCCTACAGAATTTACATTCCAGAACAATGACGAATTGAGGTCAACATTGATGTCACCTTCGATGAGAAAGTGGCATATTGGAGGTCTAAGGAATTATTTGTATATTCTTTGGATGAAGTAAAGAAGGAAGCTTCAAGGGAGGAAAATCGAGTTCTAAAAAATGTACCACGAGGCTTGGATGGCCTTAAGATCTAATAGAACCAATCATAGTTCTAGAGATCAAGAAGAGACCAACATGGATTATATCCACATTAGAAAAGGCAGAAGGACATGCAACTCTTGATAGCACATTTAGAGAAGTGAAGAAACCTAAAATGTTCTCCAACTATGTAGCTCTCATGAAAAAAATCATTGATGAATAACCTTTCACATATGAAGAAGAAACTAGTCAGTAGATGTGGAAGGAAGGAATGAATGAGGAGTACCAATCAATCATGAATAATGATGTTTGGGAAATTGTGCCATGTCCTAAAGGGAATTCCATGGTGACTTACAAGTGGATGTATAAGATAAATCATGTTGCATATGGTAGTATTGACAAATACAAGACGGGGTTCGTGGCTAGAGGATTCTCCCAAAAAGAGGGATAAGACTTGGATGACACTTTCTCTCCAGTTTCCAAGTACACCTCCATTAGATCCATCATTTCTCTTACTCTTGCATTGGTATGGATTTTTCACCAGATGGTGTGAAGATTGCTTTCCTCAATGGTGTGATTGAGGAAGAGTTGTACATAGAGAAACCTCAATGATTTGAGGCATATGGAAAGGAGTCTCATGTTTGTAGGTTCAAGAAGGCCTTATATGGACTCAAGAAAGCTTGAAGAGCTTAGCATGCTCATATAGATAACAATCTAATGAGACTAGGATTTACCAAGAGTGAAGCCAATCCAAACATTTACTTTAAGGTTGTGAAGAATGCACCTATGATCTTACTATTATATGTAGATGACTAGTTCTTGACAAGTGCCAAGCCTCTTATAATTTAGTGCAAGAAGCAGCCAAATTCTGAGTTTGACATGAAGGACCTTAGTTTGTTGCACTGTTACTTGGGATTAGAAGTATGGTAGAAAACTGGTGAAGTATTCTTTGGTCAAGGAAAGTATGTGTTATATATCCTTGAGAGATTCAGTATGATGGATTGAATATCCATGATGACTCCCATGGTGACTAACTTGAAGAAGTTAAGAGGCCCTGACTCTATATTGGTAGATCCATCTATCTAACAATGGATGATTGGTATGGTGAGGTATTTGGTTAACACCAAGTCAAACATTTTCTTTGCGGTGAATATCTTGAGCCCATTCTAGGTAGAACCAACACATGAGAATTGGAATGTAGCAAAGCATATCTTGAGATATTTGCATGGTACAATGGACTATGTCTTGAGGTATGTTGCAAACAATGATGTACAGCTTCATGGATATACATACATTGATTAGGTAAGAAGTGTCGAAGATAAGAAGAGTACCTCAGGAGTATGCTTTATTTTGGGATCCGTTATGATATTGTGGATACGAAGGTAATAGAGGTTGATTTCAATCGAAATTTTTGAAGCAAAGTACATCACAACCCATGAGGCATGTACCGAAGCAACATGTTTTTGAAATTTATTTGTAGGATTTTCCAACCAAGAGTTAGAACCGATGGTGATACATTGTGATAATCAAAGTTGTGTGAAGCTTTTAGAGAACCATGTGTTCCATGACAGATCAAAGAATATTGAGATAAAGTACCATTGCAGATGTGACATGGTTTAGAGGAGAGAGATAAGGCTCAAGTACATCCCCATCGACGAGTAGACAACTGATGTTCTAACGAAGCCATTTCCAAGGGACAAGTTTATATACTTCAGAGACAAGTTGGGGCTCATGGAGATCACCCCTCTCATTGAGAGGGAGTGATGACTTGTCAGTAGCATGGATGGACATACTCTCAAAAGGGAAAATGTTGGGTCCCTATAATACTAGTGATTACACCATTATATTGTAGTTGTACCCCTTATTAATATTGTTGTGCCCCTATTGTCCCCATATTGTTATTACTGTGCCCAATAGAATCCCTCTATTTTTATTTTTGTGGCTTTATATTATTATTGTTAGGTCAGTTGGGTTATATTGTGACTCCTTAGACTCCTATATATAGAAAGGAGTTTTTTCATTTGAATCATCCAAGAATTGTTCATTTATGTAATGTAAGAGGTTGATCTCTTTGAAGAGGCTGTAATGTTAGGCATTGATCTATCTTTTCTATCTTTTCTTGAGTTGGTTTCATAATATTTGTATCAGAGCTTTGGATTCTAGGTTTCGCTGCTCCAACAGGTCATCGTGGCCTTTTCGCTATAATTTTTTTTCTGCGATGTTCAAAAGCGAAAAATAAAAAACCATTTGAGATGAAATCACACTGAACCTTGGGGCCAAATTCAGAGCTTTTTGGCATTATTTTGCGGAGATTGATCTGAGGAAATTGGTATTTTTGCAGACTCCTGAATTAAATTCCAAATAGGTGACCTGGGGAAATCATCATAACTTTCTCTCTGAGCATCGGATTGAAATTTTGTAAGAAGGTACAAACAGAAGACGGAATACAGTTTCTTGTATATATTTTTCAGAGCCAAAGGTTGAAACAGGGACACATGGCACGTTGTACAAGTTCGCTCCACTGAATTAGTCTATAATCAGGTCATTGTGGGATATTTGGCATAACTCTTCATTAGAGAATCCAATTGCGGTCTGACTGGTGGCATTAGAAAGAGGACACAAAGGGCTACCGTAAGTGGCAATTTTAGAACTGGATGATATGAAATTACAGAGATACATCAGAGGCAATATCAAGCTCCTACAAAGTGAAAAAAGGTGTGTAGATTTTTAAAATTTTTGCTTAAGCTTGGTTTGAAAAATTATTTGAAGGAATTCAAGGGGCATAGTAGAGCATTAGTATCGGTCACTGATGCCCCGAGGAGAGAAATGCAAACACCTAGTAAGCAATCTAAAAGCTCTAGCATGACTCATGAAGAAGAGGAAAAAATGCTACATGATATATCAAAATTACAAGACCAAGTGCAACAAATTTCACTCTCATAAAAGCTAATAGAAGCTAAGATAAATGGCGTGGAATCTAAGATAAAGGGCGTGGAAGCCAAGATTGATGATTTGAAGATAGATTTGAAGGCAGATTTGACAAATTTTCTACAAGAAATACTTACTAATGGTGAAAGGGGAGTAAAGGAAACTCATGATGCGAACAAAGGAAATGTTAATCATGATCTCATAGACTCTAATGTTGGATCGAAGACACA
>APFE030513239.1:97117-133605 GCA_000404065.3 Pinus taeda
TCATTTATGTAATGTAAAGGAGGTTTCCCCCTCGAAGAGGCTGAATTTTAAGGCGTTGATATATCTTTTCTATCTTTTTCTTGAGCTGGTTTCATAACAGAAAACGGGTCTAAGATACCTAGAGGGATCAACATGCAATGTTGAGTGAGTGTATCTTGGAGGAGGACCCTGATCACACACTAGAAATGGTGGAGTGAGGTCCTGGACCCTGATCACACACCATGCATGGTGGAGTGGCCTCCTTCATCATCTGGACCTTGATCACACACCGAAAGGGTGGAGTGAGTTCCTAAACCCTGATCACACACTGGGTAGGGTCGACTGAGGTTTGGCTCAACATCTAGACCTGATCACCAACCAGGAAGGGATTGAGTGAGGTCTTATCCCATAGTTTTCACCATGAAGGGTGAGTGAGTGCTTGTTAGTAGAGGGTATCAACATTTTGGCCTAGGTGATGGTCATGGGATTCGAGGATTGATCACTCTCGAGGAGTGAGTCCTGATATGCTAATGACATTTCCATGGGTTTGGTACGCCTTAGATATGGCCGCTAGAAAATGTTGATGTTGGTAATAATGGATAAAATTTTATTTAGAGAAATTTGTTCGATATGAGAACACCTATGATAATGATTATTAATACCTCCCTAGTTAAAATTTGTAACTATGGTTGGTCTTCATAATGTACTTATGCTAACTTGATGTAATTATATTTATCATTGTAAATCATATTTATAAATGCTTGAGTCAATGGAAAATTTATTTTGACTCAAAGTCCTAGTGTGACTTTTAAAAGATGTAAATTTGAATTTTTAAAATGAAAATTTTGGTTCCAAAAGTGATAAGTCAACTTCCCTCCAAGTCAAGCCATCCCTGGCCAAGAGATACGTCCATTCACCCTAGACAAACTATTATATAAAGGCATCTTGAGCTCCTCATTTGGGGAATTCAGATTCCTCTCTCAAGACAATTTTTGGGGAAGTGAGCGAAGGACAAGAAGGATAAAGAAGGGCGAAGAAGAAGGTCAAATTTTCTCTCTCGTCTCTCTCGTCTCTCTCTCTCTCTCTATAGAAAATAACACATTTGAAGAAGTCTCTCTCTCTCTGTGATTCACAGTTTTTGCAGCAATCTTTTTAGGGGGGCAACATTTTTTGGGTTACTGGTGGAATTATTGTAGGGCCGAAATTCTAGGGAAACTAGTATTGCAGGAGGGCCAAAATTCTAGAACTTTAGGATCAAGAGCGAATGAAGGATCATATTTAGGTGACTTGACTTGGAGGAGAAGACTAAGTTTGACCATAGTTCTAGGTGTTTCTCTTATTGAACAAGAAGCATTTCTCTATTGAAAAGGTTGTTGGGTTTTTCCTCATAGTGGGTTTTCCCATAGTAAATCTTGTGTCTCTTTTGTGCATAATGTTAAATGATATATTGAAATAATTTAAAATAATATCTACATTAAAAGTAATTCTAGAACTTTAGGATCAAGAGCGAATGAAGGATCATATTTAGGTGACTTGACTTGGAGGAGAAGACTAAGTTTGACCATAGTTCTAGGTGTTTCTCTTATTGAACAAGAAGCATTTCTCTATTGAAAAGGTTGTTGGGTTTTTCCTCATAGTGGGTTTTCCCATAGTAAATCTTGTGTCTCTTTTGTGCATAATGTTAAATGATATATTGAAATAATTTAAAATAATATCTACATTAAAAGTAATTCTAGAACTTTAGGATCAAGAGCGAATGAAGGATCATATTTAGGTGACTTGACTTGGAGGAGAAGACTAAGTTTGACCATAGTTCTAGGTGTTTCTCTTATTGAACAAGAAGCATTTCTCTATTGAAAAGGTTGTTGGGTTTTTCCTCATAGTGGGTTTTCCCATAGTAAATCTTGTGTCTCTTTTGTGCATAATGTTAAATGATATATTGAAATAATTTAAAATAATATCTACATTAAAAGTAATTATTAGAATTTCAGAATTATTGTGATAACCTTAATTGCACTAGAAAATCAACACAAATTTGTTCATGGGGTTGTCATCCCAAATGCAATTCACATTAATACTTGCAACAAATTTAGGAATATGTTGAAAAATATAAACCATGGTTTAAGATACCATATCTCTCTACCATAGAATCCTCAAGATGCACTGTTTGTCTAACCAAAGCCTTCAATGATTTCAAGTGCCTCTCAACCATCCACATTGACCTTGTGTGTATAGGTCCACACTTTTCAATCTCCTCAACTAGGTGTATGAACTAATGTTCATGTTAATTGAAAAATGTCTAAGGAAGATACTTTTTCAATTCACACATTAGATGAGGAAAATTTATCCTCCAATACTTTATTTCTTCTTTATCAATTTCTTTAGATGAAAACCATCTATAATTCATGCAAGAAAATCACAGGTTTCAACAAAAAAGTATATATATGTACATTGCGATTAAAACACATGTAGCCAAATATAAGTTGCATGAAAAATTGAAAAAAAATTACACTTTGAATATAAATTGCCACTTCCCTTATGTATTTTCCAAGATGATATGTAAATTGTTTGACATTGTTGTCAAAGTAGTCTGGGAGAGATAAAGGTAGAATATAATGCAACAAAAAAAATTAATCATTATTTATTCCTAAATTAGTAGAAAAACAATAACATGTTTCACCAATATAAAAATATATACACCAAAATAATTACCTTGATCAAGGTATGCCAATCATGATTTTTTATCCAACCTAATTCACCTTTTGTTTGTTAGGATATCCTTTATGTTTAAAGAAAATCCAGTGGAAAATTTGATTTTTTTCAATGACCTATTTTACATCCTTGCTTTTCTACTCTAACAATAACCATGGAAGGGAACTTGTATTTTGGTTACAATCACTATTTAAATGAATCACACTTTGCATTGGATAATTGGACTCCTTACTGCCATTACAAATTTTGACAATTTTTTCTTTGTCACTCCTACCATATAAGATTTTCCATAACATTTATGTTACATTCTTCCTGATGTGCATTGTATCAAACAAATGAACAATTTCTAGGTGCTCATAGTATGGGATCCTATTGAACTGTATGTGATAAATTTTCATTCCTCATGGAAGTTCCCAATTATTAATGCCTTCTTGACAACCTTTAGGATGGAGCATAATTAAAGATATTACAACAATGCTTGTCAATTAGCACAATGAAAAAAATGAAAGAAAAATATAAAATGTTCCAAGCATTTCATGTATGATATATAGATAATTTTTCAATCCATACCTTGACAATTAATTCTATTATAATGCAATTTCCATAGACGAGGTGTCATTCTCCGTGGTTTTAATCTAGTGTCTTATTTCCCATTGAAAATATGTTTTTTGGTCCTTTGATATCTATGGTTCTTATAGAGGAAGTTCTTATACTCATCAAACACCTCCTTTTCTAAAATTCAAGAACGAGGAGACTTCATCTTGGGATCAAAAAATGGACATGAAAATTTACCCCTTGTTCAAAGACCTATAAGAGATGGATTAAATTTTATACCAATTATTTGAAGTATGTATAATGAAGGTATTATTTAAAAATGATGCATGACATGAAATTCATAAAATTAAACATATTAAAGCATAGTGTACCATTATAACACACCACAAAAATGTGTTAGACCTAGGGCATCGTGAATTATCCATACATGCATTACATGGAACTAAAATTCCCTTTGCACACCTACTAGTCTAGAGATATCATACATATCGATATCCTTCCATAATTTTAGTAACTCATCGATACGAGGCTCGATATATGCATCCATATCTTTCACTTTTTACTTACTTAATCGATCGAATACACAATACATAATTACTACATATATGGGTAAATAATAAAATATCAAACATATAAGACATATTTATGAAAAAAGAAAGACAAATTAGATGTTACTATTTTGAAAAAAAAAATTTAAACAAATACTTGGAACAATCATTGCCAATATTGTGTGCTCCCTCTATATTTACATCCATGGATGAATGTTATTTTTGATAACAAAAACATGCCACATCGAGTAAGTAGATCTGAGCTCTCGAAATGGATTGACAACGTCATATGCTAATGAAAGTATAAGATTACGAGCTTCATATTTAAAATGTGGCCCTATTTACTCTATATTATTAAATTCAAATCCATTTGTAGGCATTCAAAGAACATTGTATTTACTTTTGTTCTTTGCATGGTAATCCATAAACCGTGCTAGCTTTTGCACCTAAAAAATCGTTGCAAATGTGGAATTATGAGAATATAATTAAGAACCTTGCGAGGCCCATTTTTTATTGCTTGATCGGTAGAGTATTTACTAATTTGACATTTCAAACATTCTTATTTCAACACATGTTATCCATAATACAAAATATGATCATCAAGACATGCATGAATAACTTTATACTCAATTTCAGTATCTTTCATAATGGCATCTAAGTCTCATTATTTGTGAGGTAAAACATTTGACGATGATAACATAAATTTACCTAAAAATATACAACATAATTAAAAAATAAGTATTTTTTAATGTAAAGGACATTAATCATACATATTTCATCCAAATTTTATAGATGATCAACTATCAATAAATATAGAGGAAAAAAGAAAACCTTTATCATCATGTACTAAATGTCACAAAACATATTACATGACTTGTTGTGCGATACCAATGTATGACCAACCAATCATAACCTTTAAGTTCACCAACAACAATATAATAGAGACAAGACTATTTTGGAGCCTTCATAAAGAGGTTTTATTGCCTTCTCAAGTACAAGTATATCCAAAACACCATCTAGTTGGTTTTCATCATTATCCATTCCAACATTATTAAATGTATTCCAGATCAATATATTTGATGCCTCTTCTTCAACTATGTTATTAGCAACATCATCTTCTTCCATAGGATCATTAACTTGATCTGCGATATTCGCTCCATGTTCCTAAACATGCAATTGTACAAAGGCCACATCATCCCGATCCATGGCCAGTGCCCTAGGATGTCATTTCTTTATAATTAGAAACAATCAAGTAATATTAATGTATATAAAAAATATTAAAACAATAAAAAATTTGTAAAATATAATATAGGAAAAAAAATAAAACAAAGATATCGAAAAAGATAGTTTAGGTGAGAATGAGAAACAAAGAAACCAAATAAACGATGAAGCCTATGCAATTTATCAATATGTTTATGAATATGTTGAAAAAAGATAGGAAAATTGTTATTTTTCTTAACATGTATAAATATAGACACCTTGTGAGATATATACACACAACCAACAAAACAAGCTATTCCTATTTCACCTTCATCATTATGTCATATTCTTTCTTGATTTCACTTAGAGACTACAAGTTTGGTCTAGATGGAAATTTTCCCTGGCCCAACTAATTGGAGACCACGACTTAATTTATATGGGGTTCAAATATGATGGATTAGGGGCTAATGCATTAGGGGTTATGAGGTTATTGAGCATCCAAGAATTAGGGGTACTTAGGAGTTGGTATTCTAGATGTAACAAGCAGCTTAGGTGAGAGAAAGAAACAAAAACAACAAATAAATGATGAAGCTTGTGCAATTTATAAAGATGATTATGGATTATGTTGAAAAATTTAGGGAAAATATTACTTTTCTTGACATGTAGAAAGAGAGACACTTTGTGAGATGTATAGTCACAACCAACAAAAATAACCTACTCTTATTTTTCCTTCATCATTATGTCATATTCTTACTTGATTTCACTTGGTGACCACACAAGATTTTTAGTTGACAGCAACTTTCCCTCTAATCACTAGTTGTTAACCCACCCCTAACCTCTAAACCATTAACCAACCCTAACCTATTAGCCCCTAACCCTTTAACCTATTAACCACTAACCCTAATTTATAGTTTGACGTTGAATTTTCTATAATTTAAACATTTTAAGATTTTTAAAAACGTAATTTTATGATACATTTTAGGTGATTTTCTTGGTTGATATTGCTTCAAATTTAATAATTATTAATAAAAATTTATAAATTAATATAATATAATATATATATATATATATATATATATATATATATAATATATATATATATATATATATATATATATATATATTCTCACACACACACATATATAAACTCTGAAAAGACAGATAAAAATAAATAAAATATTTTTTTATTAAAAATAACATTTTATTATTTTCTAAGAAAATGTGTATAATGTAACTTTTATTAAATAAATTTATTAAATAAAAAATAAAAATAAAAATTAAATTCTGCATATCCACTTAAAAACATTGGAGTAAAACATTGGTTTTTCCATCTATATGTAGCACTTCCTTGGGTTTTCAATTTAGGTTCCCAATTTTCCAATTGGTTAAAGGAAATATATATTGATTTGTAAACTATCTTGGACATTCCACTGGACAATTCGTCACAACAAATCAGATAATATTATATTTGAAATTCGAAATTCTACATTATTACAATTTTATTTCTTTTTAGATTTCTAGATTTGTATATTACTGTTAATAGCGCACATGAATTAAAATTATTCAAAAAATAGAGAATAGTGAAATAAAAACTCACAAACATATTTGAAACAAGATATGACCTGGGAAACAATTTCAGGAGAAAAGCCCAGCGGAAAGGTGAGGTCGCTTTACTCTTTTTCTTTGAATAGAAAATGACTACGAGTATAAAGAACTATGACATGTGGCCCGTGGGACACTATAGTGTAAAAAACTTCTTTCTGTGCTTTATCTCCTATCCCTCTCGGCTATTTTTGCTCATCTATCGAACAAATGCACTCAAAATAATGGAACCCTTTTACCTCCTTGTGGCTTAGTTATAACACAACTCAATAGCCTACTAGTGGTTAGGTTTGACTACATCAACATTTAACTAGAGTTACAATATAGACTCTTCTAGAGTCTTCTTCACCATAATAATGTGGCTAACCGCTTTTTCATGAAAAATGGGGGTTGATGTGGCATCCTCTCGAATTATGATGGTCAAAATAGGAAGGCATTCTTCTGAGTGACATAACTTTTGTTTACATAATATGATTGACGTGATTCTTGCATTGTGTTGAAGGATGGAACTTGGCTGCCTCAACATCGGGGAACACCACCTGGTCGGGAGATTAAAGCAACTCCATTTCCATTGAAATTGGTGGATACGACTAGATATACAGGGACCAATTTCCTATTCTAAGGAGATTTAATATAGTAACAGAATAAAAACCGATGAAATGATTTTATAGCTAATGGTAAAATTACTAAATAAAATTATTCTACTTATTTACCGGGATAGTACATCTTTACATGCGATTCAAAGAAATATTTCATGAAGTAAATAAAGATATAGATTATTAAATACTTCAATGAAAAGAAAGCATATATGAAAAACTAAATTAATTAAATAGTTAATTAATTTAGCTAGTTAAAACTCAATCACATAAAAATATCGTGTTATCTAATTCATAATCACAAATGATCTAATCATGCACATCAATAGTGATAATGAATTATTGTTTTCAAATAATTTATATAAGGAAATACGCATAAAAGATTCACTCTCTAATTCAATAATACATAACGATATCACAAATATAATAGTACCCGATGCATTAGAGCTCCGCTTATGAAAAATATAGCTTTCAGGGTCAGCTTCTCAATTAGATAACTTTGGATCAAACAATAGTGAAAGTTCAAAGTTGTCTTCTCAAAATTCTAGACCCCTTTCTAAATGCATGAAATGGGTTTAGAAACCTATTAATATTAAAAAAACAGTAAACTTAAAATAAAAGTCTTCAAAAAGATTTAACAAAATAAGCTAAGATAAAGGATAGTTAAATTTGTGATATGTTGCAACAAGAGCTCATGAATGTGCTCCAGATTGATTCTTCATTTGCTCTATGAGATTGTATATGACCGTGAGTGGCTTCAACTGGGGGGGGGATGTATCAACTGCATGCACATTTGTCCTGTAAACACTACATCATTAAGTGTTGGAAGAAATTGTATTGTTTTGTTTGAGAGCCACCTCAACATGAACCAATGACTATGAGGTTTCACTAGAAAATGCCAATAACTTTCAAGGTTTGCTTGCGATAAACTCTAAATATATTGAACCTTATTTTTTGATGTATCTTTCCAAGATTGTTTCAAAGCTTTGACATTTGTCAAGGTGTCCTTTGGGCATTTTTGAATTATATTGGCATTCAATACGGTATCTGTGATGTATTCGGTGAAATTCGAGGCAAGATTTATGGCTCTGATAATAGCCATTCCTGCTCGTTTCATTTTGATATCCTAGTCACCAAACTAGATATACTTATGTCATTCTTCAATTCAAGGAAGATCAGAATCTTCCCTGATCAATGTCTTGCCAATCTATATACTCAGATATTTTCTCATCAATATCTTCATAAATTTCCTCAAATCAAATACTTGATTTACTAAAGAATCATTGGTCTTTGACAAGTCAAGAATTAAGGCCAATTTGTGATAGAAGATAGCATGTTGCTTTGTTAAGAGACTGTCCAGTTCTGACGCTTCCTTGCGGACTTCATTTATATCTAGGTTTTCTCTTAGCCAGTCTATCCTTTGTTGCAACTACAGGATCTGTTCATCATTGTCCTTCACTTCATATTGAAATTGTATCTTTAAATTAAAGTTTTTCTACAACTCGGTAATGTTTCCTTGCCATTGTTGCTTAATCACTTTCTTTTCTATCTAAGAATTTTGTTCCAATTGGGAAATCCTTTGATCCTTTTCCTTTATTAGCAATTGTATTTCTGTAGCTTTATTAATGGTGGAACTAGCTTAAGATTCTGGGAATTGAGCTAATTTGTTCAATTCCTTGTCAGGGGCTGTTTGAGTTCCTTTCCAGAGAACTTGAAAAGGATTCTCATTTGTAATTAGTGCTTGAGATTTTTCTAGATTTCTTTTCTTCCTTGACCTACTCACTACTGCTTTATGCTTTGAACTATAGAACATGTCTAAAGGCAATATTTCTTCAATATGTAGGACCATCTAGGTGGTAGGAAATGAAGGAATTATCTCTATATCATCGGGAATGGTTGATTGATTGAAAATCTCAAAATTATTATTATTCTCGGGAGTTTTAGGAACAGTATCCCCTTGGGAAGCCTCAACAGCAAATGAGATTGTCCCTATAGTCTTTGGAACCTACTATATCTCTCTATTGACTATAACTTGCTCTGCTTGTGTATCGGCTGAGGCACCTATAACTCAAGCTTCTTCAGTTGTAAAAACATGGCTGAAATCCTCCCATACTTAATCTAATTTGTTCTCCTCTTTAATTTCACTTGTTCTCTCAACAACTATAGTAGCTATTTCGGAGACTTGGGAAATAATTGGAGCTTTTGAGGAGGAAGTTGATGCATCTGAAGTTTCTGAATTATGTCGAAATTGCTTTAACATGATTCTGGAAAATGAGTTATTCTTCACTAACGATATTGATTGAATCTAATCAATTCGTCAGGACTTAGACGATTTGTTGCTAATCTCTCTACCATATAATATTCTGGAACCATTTCAAACAAACCATCAAACTTGTCAAGCTCGTTTGAAAACAGTTTGAGATTTGCCTAAGTTGTAACATATTTCACTACACCATGCAGGTCATATGATCTGTTTAATATGGTTGTAAAATTAAAGGCTTTTAATTGTTCAATTCTAATTGAGGAATACCTGAAATTTTCTAAGGCATAGGTACCACAGGAGATGGGAAAACATGGCCAGGTGAATTTCTTGGCATATTTAAGTACTTTAGTTAATCCCTTACCAATTTTTTGATAAGCGACTTCCTTGGCCAACGACTTATCTGGGACCAAAAATTGGCAAAACATGAGGATGGAAAAGGCTACCAAAAACCTGAAGGTAGGTAAATGAATCTTCCCCAAACCACTTTCCTATAGGCTTTAGGTCTTTATTGGCTTCTGTTATAAGTCTAGGGGATTTTTTACCAAAATTTCTTGGTGGATAAGGAGGATGATCTAATGACAGATTTTATAGAAGTGAGCATGGTATTTGAATTCCTAAAGGATATCGAATAGATATAGGGCTAGGAAATTGGTTTGTCAATTTCCATCAAAGAGATGGAAAATCATAAGAAAAACAAATCGAATCCATGACATATGCACTCATAACAAAGGAGGAGCTTTTCTGTCAAGAAAAATGTGCTTTTGTCTGTAATTGCGGATTTGGGTGATCAAATTATTGGATAATATAGTCGCCCAATCCACGATATAGCCATTAGCAGAGGCTTCTATCAATGACACCCATTCATCAAAGAGTTTATGTGTATTTGGGTATCCATAGAGGCGACATAACATAGCAACAATATCATAGCAGAAATATGAGAGAAAGGGCCAACAATGGAGGCTAATGAATAGATACCCTTGCCATCTCGCTTGTGTTTGTTCGAGTCCCTTCTCCATTCTCTAATCAGGTTTATAGGGTCCGAATTATCTTGCATGAATTTCTGGACGAATTGTGTATCAGACCTCTTCTAAGGTTGAGGTAGATGATACATTTTGCTTAAATCCTCATCTTTAAAAGACCCAATAAATATCTTCTTTGGATTTATAAACATATTGTTTGTAATGTCCAACTGGTCGAAAACCCATCTCACCATATCTATATATGGTATAATTTTATGGTGAGCAACAATTCTGTGAATAAATGAATTGGCCACATCATTCCATGCGACACCATTACTTGGAGGAGAATCATCAGCAGTAGAAGTCTATTTCCTAATTATCCTCAGATTTTCATCCTCGAATAGTTTGTTTATCACCTCCCAGGAGGCATAACCTACATATGGAGTGCATGTAGTATATGTAATCAATGGAGAAATCTCAAACACTTCTTTAGGTGGCAAGACTAGTTCTTGTTGTATTACAGACTTCCTCCTTACCTTGATTACCCTTGACATGTCCTTTAACTGTTGTAATATTCCTAATTAGCTATGGCTAATTGGAATATCGATTTTGTTTGATTTTTGTCTTATATAGTTATTTTTAAATAAAAAGTGAGGAAGGGGGAACATAACTCACTTTAGAATAAAAAGTCACTTCCTAGGTAGCACAACGTTGTGACTTAAGGGGGAACCAAGGGGGCCAAAGGGGGACGCAGAAATGGGGCCCATGCAGACACACGGAGGGACTACATAGGAGGGAAGGAACACATGGCAAGAAGGGGATCACGTAGGAGAAAGTGAGCCTAGGGATTGTGAGAATCAGAGACTATAAAATAGATAGGAACCCCCTCATTTGGGATCATTCTGGTTATGAGCATTTGTGATAGTTATTTCGACTTAGAGCACACTGGCTGTTTAGCTAGTCTGCAATGATGTTTAGTGCATTGAGTGTCTCCGTTCGGAGATCTCACCCTTAGCCCTGGGGGACTTCGAGTGCCTGCTCGAGCAAGGTATTTCCATTAGCATTCCAGCAGTAGATTCATCAACATTTTAGCAGTAGTTCCATCAGCATTTCAGCAGTAGTTTCATCAACGTCCTTGAGGAATTGCGCAAAACTCCAAGGGGGTGATTTTCGAGGGTTGGCCATTTGAGAAAAGCTTTCCGAGTTTTTCTTGGTTTTTGGAGTAGAGTCTGATTCCAGAGTTTCAGCCTTTTCTTAAGAGGGGAGTAGCCCTAAATCCTCATTCGATTTCCAGCATCAACAGTAGCATAGAAGTTTTCCAGCAGTTGGGATACAGATCAACGTGAGGCCATTCCAGGAAAGCTTTGTTGGTTTTTTAGGGTTTCTTGAGTAGAGCCTGAATCTAGAGTTTCAACCTTTTCCAAGGAGGGGAGAAGCCCCAAATCATCATTTGTTCTCTAACAGCAGCATAGCAACAACATCTATGCAGAGAGGCCATTATTGTCATTCTGAGAGTATTTCTTCACTTGCCTTGTGCAAGTCGAGGTGCCATCTGTCTAATCACCTCCTGTACTCATTGGAATATTTGATTTTGTTCGATTTTTTCCTTCTATAGTTATTTGTAAATAAAAAGTGAGGAAGGGGGAACATAACTCACTTTAGAATAAAAAGTCACTTCCTAGGTAGCACAATGTTGTGACTTAAGGGGGAACCAAGGGGGCCAAAAGGGGACGCAGAAATGGGGCCCACACAAACACACAGAGGGACTGTGCAGGAGGGAAGGAACACATGGAAAGAAGGGGATCATGCAGGAGAAAGTGAGCCTAGGGATTGTGAGAGGCAGCAGCTATAAAATAGATAGGAACCCCCTCATTTGGGATCATTCTAGTTATGAGCATTTGTGATATTCATTTCAACTTAGAGCACGTTGGCTGTTTAGCTAGTCTGTAGCACTGTTTAGTGCATTGAGTGTCTCCGTTCAGAGATCTCACCCTTAGCCTCGGGGGACTTCGAGTGCCTGCTCGGGCAAGGCATTTCCATTGGCATTCCAACAATAGATTCATCAACATTTTAGTAGCAGTTCCATCAGCATTTCAACAGCAGTTTCATCAGCGTCTTTGAGGAACTGCGTAAAACCCCAAGGGGGTGATTTTCAGGGGTCGGCCATTTCAGAAAAGCTTTCTGGGTTTTTTTGGGTTTTTTTTTAGTAGAGTCCGATTCCAGAGTTTCAACCTTTTCTTAGGAGGGGAGCAGCCCCAAATCCTCATTCGATTTCTAGCAGCAGCAACAGCACGACAATTTTCCAGCAACTGGGATGCAGATCAGTGTGACCACTCTAGGAAAGCTTTTTGGGTTTTTCTAGGTTTCTTGAGTAGAGCCTGAATCCAAAGTTTCAGCCTTTTCTGAGGAGGGGAGTAGCCCCAAATCATCATTTTCTCTCTAGTAGCAGCAACAACACAACAACAACATCTACGCAGAGAGGCCATTCTTGTCATTTTGAGAGTATTTCTTCACTTCCCTTGTGCAAGTCGAGGTGCCATCTATCTAATCACCTCTTGTACTCATTGGAATATTCGATTTTGTTCGATTTTTGCCTTCTATAGTTATTTGTAAATAAAAATTGAGGAAGGGGGAACATAGCTCACTTTAGAATAAAAAGTCACTTCCTAGGTAGCATAACGTTGTGACTTAAGGGGGAACCAAGGGGGATGCAAAAATGGGGCCCACACAGACACACGGAGGGAAGGAACACATGGCAAGAAGGGGATTACACAGGAGAAAGTGAGCCTAGGGATTGTGAAAGGCAGAGGCTAGAAAATAGATAGGAACCCCCTCATTTGCGATCATTCTGGTTATGAGCATTTGTGATAGTCATTTCGACTTAGAGCACGCTGGCTGTTTAGCTAGTCTGCAGCACTATTTAGTGCATTGAGCGTCTCCATTCGGAAATCTCATCCTTAGCCCCTGGGGACTTCGAGTGCCTGCTCAGGAAAGGTATTTCCATTGGCATTCCAGTAGTAGATTCATTAGCATTTCAGAAGCCGTTCCATCAGCATTTTAGCAGCAGATTCATCAACGTCTTTGAGGAACTGCGCAGAACCCCAAGGGGGTGATTCTCGGGGGTCGGCCATTTCAGAAAAGCTTTCTAGGTTTTTCTGGGTTTTTTTAGTATAGTCTGATTCCATAGTTTCAACCTTTTCTAAGGAGGGGAGTAGCCCCAAATCCTCATTCAATTTCTAGCAGCAGCAACAACACAACATATTTCAAGCAGTTGGGACGCAGATTAGTGTGAGGCCATTCCAAGAAAGCTTTGTGCTTTTTTCTGGGTTTCTTGAGTAGAGCCCAAATCCAGAGTTTCAGCCTTTTCCGAGGAGAGGAGTAGCCCCAAATCATCATTTGTTCTCTAGCAACAATAATAGTAGAACAACAACAACATCCACGTAGAGAGGCCATTCTTGTCATTCCGAGAGTATTTCTTCACTTGCCTTGTGCAAGTCGAGGTGCCATCTTTCTAATAACCTCTTGTACTTATTTATTGCTCAATATAATAAAATGGCTTAGCATTTCTCGCTGCATTTCTTGTGTATCTGCTTATATTTCCGGTTTACATTTATATGTTGTTCCACTATTATTTTATCACTTCTGGGTTATTATATCATTTGCACATATTTGGTTGGATTTTTTGTTGGGGTTTGAGGAATATTTCGGGTTAGGGATATTACAGTGGTATTAGAGCATAGATTTGGCTCAGCCTGTGGAGCTAGCAATCTATGACATCGAGGGAAAAACCCTATATCTGTTACAGAGGTCAGAGGTACATAAACACTAAGCGTAGGTTGGAGAATCGAGAGGGAGACTGTGTTCCGGTGGTGGACGCAAAACAGGAGGAGCCTGTGGTGGACACAGGACAGAGGGAGCCTGTGTTGGATGCATAGTAGGAGGATCCGATGGCAGAAGATGACGGGTAGAGATTTGCAGATATGCTCCTCAAATCAGTGCAGGATCTATCGAGGCAGATTGAGGTGATGGGGCAGAGATTCACGGCAGTAGAGGCCAAACAGCGAGAGAGCCCACGATTTTTTCAGATCGGTGAGGGATCAAGTGCATCCCATCACTTGCCAGAGCAGCATGATACTGCGCAGCAGGGGGCCTCACATGCCCCTACACGCTCTACCATGCCCACCTTCTTAGGAGCAGACACGGGGGCCCCAACCCAGTAGGAGGCAGAGCCCAGGCATATGGGTAATTATTTTGCAGAGTACCAGGCCTATGGGTAGGAGTTCAGGGAAGCCCTCTCATTCAGAGATTTTTTTCAGCTCCAGTAGGATAGCAGACCTCGCGATCATCATATAGGGCACCGGCATTACCATGATGGAAACACCCACCGTGCAACGAGCAGATTCCACTTGCCTATGTTTGATGGCTCATCAAATAGTTTGGCAAAGTCTTGGGTAGAGAAGCTGGACATTTATTTCCAGCTTAACCAGATGTCGGAGGCAGAGGCCATCAAGGTGGAAACGTTGCATTTGGATGGCGAGGCCCAGGATTGGTGGTTTCATGGGATGGTTACACTAGGGCACTCCACAGTGATATCATATGCTGAGTTTACCAGGATACTGATGGAGCGATTTGATCGGAGGGATCCAGAGCAGCGTTTCATTGATCTGACAAGGCTCAAACAAACAGGGAGCCCAGAAACCTACATTGCATATTTCTTGAGGATCTCCGTGATGGTGCCAGACCTCTCCATGACACGGAGGGTCTATGTGTATGTTGAGGGGTTAGCAGAGCCACTTCTTGGTCTAGTTCAATCTGCTAGACCAGCTATGCTCCAGGAAGCTATCAGCAGGACCCGAGACTTATAGGATGTTTTATCCAGGACCTCAACACCTTACCCCCAAAGACAACCTTTTCAGTCTAAGGGGAAGGACGTGAGGATGCCACCTCCAAAGGGGAATCCAGGACGAATACAGATTGATGACGATGTCAAGAGGGAGCTGAAGAAGAAGCGGTTGTGCTTCACATGTCAGGAGCCGTGGGCACCAAGACATAGATGTGCTGCTGGCAAAGCACATTTTATTGAGGTCTTGTCCGAGAAAAGTGGAGAAGAGGATGACGAGGAGGATGTGGAGGTAGGAGATAGCCACGCCATATAGGGACCTTTGCCACCTCCACCACCAGCAGCAGGTGGTGCATCTTTTGCACCCACTAGAGGGGCCCTTGTAGCGTTGCGAGGAGTTCCCAAGTATCTGACGCTGCACATATGTGGGATAGTACGTGGCCACCGCATATTAGTTTTGGTTGACAGTGGGGCAACCCACATCTTCATCGATGCACAAATGGTTGAGAGGAGAGGCATCCAGATAGAGAGCTTCGATGGATTTTCATTCCTGGTCCCAGGAGATCAAACCATGACGTGTGCTCATTATGTTCCAGAGCTTTAAGTGACGATGGGCACCTACACATTGACTGACCACTTTTTTCGTGGTCGATATTCCGGACACCAACATGATACTGAGTGTTTAGTGGCTTATCACTCTAGGGAAGGCCACAATAGATTAGAAGACCCTGGAGATGGAGTGGGATGATGAGAAGACAGGGAGGCATGAGAAGATATGGGGGCAACACACATATGTGCCTTAGACTATCTCGGCTCATCGGATGGAGGTAGTCTTCTGAAAGGGAGACATAGAGTGTGCAGTGGAGCTACTTGCATCAGAGGTAGAAACTACAGGGTAGACGGTACACCCAGAGATATAGTCTATCCTTGATCAGTATGCCATAGTGTTTGGGGCGATTCCACCAGGATAGCCACCAGATCGGGGGTTTGAGAACACCATCGAGCTTGAGCAGGGCATACAGGCTGTGACTACCACCCCCTATAGGCACCCCAAGGCCTATCGAAATGAGATTGAGCGGGCTATCCAGGAGTTGCTTGCATTGCCAGATTTCACGCAGCTGTTTGTTTTAGAGTGTGATGTGTCGGGAGAGGGGATCGACGCAATATTGATGCAGGGAGGTCACCCTTTAGCATTTGAGAGCCGGAAGCTCCTTCCGCACAAGAGGTTTTATTCCATATACGACAAGGAGATGCTGGCCATCATGCATGCATTGGCTAAGTACCAGCAGTATTTGGTAGGCAACAGGTTTAGGGTGAGGACTGATCACAACAGCCTCAAGTTCTTTTTGGAGCAGAAGCAACTACAGGAGAGGCAATAGAAGTGGATCAGTAAGATCCAAGCGTATGACTTTGACATTGAGTATGTCAAAGGTAAGAACAATGTGGTAGCAGATGCCCTTTCACGTAGACCAAACACGTCATCTCTTATGAGCTTAGATACAGATTGGAGGGCTCGACTCTTAGTAGAACACAGACAGATTTGCATGTGAGGTTCTAGATGGGCAGGTGGCAAATAACAGGTATAGGGTGGTCGATGAGATCATCTACTACAGGGACTAGATCTTCTTGACTGAGGGGTCTCAGCTCAAGAAGAAGATACTCCAGGCATCGCATGATTCCCCATTGGCAGGACATCAGGGGTTTACCAAAACCTATAGGGCCATTAGGGAGAGGTTCTCATGGAAGGGCCTCAAGGAGGACGTACTCCAACACATCCAGGAGTGCAATGATTTCTAGAGGAACAAGGGAGAGATGAGCCATCCCGCAGGATTATTGCAGCCTCTTCCCATTCCGGAGGGGAAATGGGAGAGTATTTCGATGGATTTCATCACAAGGTTTCCCATGGTACACAACAAGGATTGTATCTTTGTTGTCGTTGATCGACTGACGAAGTACACACATTTCTTTTCCATATCCACACACTATACAGTAGCATAGGTGGTCGAGCTATTCTTCAGGGAGATCTTTAGGCTACATGGTCTTCCTAAGACCATCGTCAGTGACAAGGACAACCGTTTCATGGGCGGGTTTTGGCAGGAGATTTTCCGATTGGTGGGGACGGAGTTGACACCGAGTACTAGCTATCACCCATAGATGGACAGACAGACGGAGATAGTTAACAAGTGGCTGGAGGGCTACTTGTGTAACTATGTTAGTGGGCAGCAGCGAGCATGGCTGAAGTGGCTACATCTAGGGGAGTACTGCTACAATACTTCGCATCACATGTCCATTGGTATGTCACCATTCTATGCCTTATATGGGTATCATCCTTTATCTTTTGTGGACATGATGTTTGGTGATAGCAGGGCTCCTAGAGCCAAGATTTGGATCCAAGAGAGTCAGGATATCCTTCGACCTCTCAAGGATAACATGGCTACAGTGCAGAACTAGTAGAAGCTGTATGCCGACAGGGGTCGGGTGGAGAGGCAATTCGAGGTAGGGGACATGGTATACCTATGAATACAACCATACCGACAATCATCGCTAGAGCAGAAGGGGGCTGAAGCTCAAGCCCCGCTTTTATGGGCCATACAGGGTGATACGCAAGATTGGAAAGGTTGCATATGAGGTGGAGCTACCCCAAGGTAGCAAGATTGATAAAATTTTTCATGTATCATGCCTGAAGAAGACATTGGGGCAGCAGGTGACCATGACGGATGAGCTACCACCCATGGATGATGAGGTGCATTTGGTATTGCAATCAGAGGCTATCATTGACTCTAGGGAGAGACCGTTGCGGAGTAGGACGGTCCGGGAATTCTTGGTGAGGTGGAAGATTTTTCCGGATGAGGATGCCACTTGGGAGAGTGAGAAGATCTTACAACATCCATCACTTCAGTTGCTTGAATACAAGCAACATTTTTCCGGGGAAGACTATAATATTCCTAATTAGCTATGGCTAATTGGAATATTTGATTTTGTTCGATTTTTTCCTTCTATAGTTATTTGTAAATAAAAAGTGAGGAAGGGGGAACATAACTCACTTTAGAATAAAAAGTCACTTCCTAGGTAGCACAATGTTGTGACTTAAGGGGGAACCAAGGGGTCCAAAGGGGGACGTAGAAATGGGGCCCACGTAGACACACAGAGGGACTGCGCAGGAGGGAAGGAACACATGGAAAGAAGGGGATCATGCAGGAGAAAGTGAGCCTAAGGATTGTGAGAGGCAGAGGCTATAAAATAGATAGGAACCCCCTCATTTGGGATCATTCTGGTTATGAGCATTTGTGATAGTCATTTCGACTTAGAGCATGCTGGCTGTTTAGCTAGTCTGCAACACTGTTTAATGCATTGAGTGTCTCCGTTCGGAGATCTCACCCTTAGCCCCGGGGGACTTCGAGTTCCTGCTCGGGAAAGTTATTTCCATTGGCATTCCAGTAGTAGATTCATCAGCATTTCAGTAGCAGTTCCATCAGTATTTCAGTAGCAGTTTCATCAGCGTCTTTGAGGAACTACGGAGAACCCTAAGGGGGTGATTTTCGAGGGTCGTCCATTTCAGAAAATATTTCTGGGTTTTATTGGGTTTTTTGAGTATAGTCCGATTCCAGAGTTTCAGCATTTTCTGAGGAGGGAAGTGGCCCAAATCCTCATTCGATTTCCATAAGTAGTAACAACATGGCAGTTTCCCAGTAGCTGGGACGCAGATCAGTGTGAGGCCATTCCAGGAAATCTTTCTGGATTTTTCTTGGTTTCTTGAGTAGAGCCCGAATCCAGACTTTCAACTTTTTCTGAGGAGGGGAGCAGCCCCAAATCATCATTTGTTCTCTAGTAGTAGTAGCAGCAGTACAACAACAACATCCACGCAGAGAGGCCATTCTTGTCATTATGAGAGTATTATTTCACTTTCCTTGTGCAAGTCGAGGTGCCATTTGTCTAATCACCTCTTATACTCATTTATTACTCAGTATAATAAAATGGCGTAGCATTTCTCATTGCATTTCTTGTGTATCTGCTTATATTTCTGGTTTACATTATTATATGTTGTTCCACCATTATTTTATCACTTATGGGTTATTATATCATTTTCACATATTTGGTTGGAGTTTTTGTTGGGGTTTGAGGAATATTCCGGGTTAGGTATATTACAACTGCTCTTTATTAGAATTTACCTGTAAAGAAACAAACCAAGATAAGTAGCAAGAGCTTCGAAGTATGCAAATAGTCATATCAATTTAATGTGAGTTCTATGGAAATCTTTCCACATCAACTAAAAATTATTACAAATCAACAAAAACCTCGAAATTAGAACTAACCAGAGTGGTCATTCAATTTCCAAATGTTTGTTCACGTGATATTGACACTTATCATTATATCGGAAAATCTGTTATCAGTGTGTTGTATCAGATGTCATTACATAGCTCAGTGATCTGTGATTTCCAAAAAGTATATAGGCACGGGATCAATATTAGCAAAATATTGGAGGTTAACAAAACAAGATATCGGCATCCGTCAATTGATGGAATGTGATATCGACTCTTGATGGATTGCGATATTGACTCGACATTTCACATTTCGGCTCATCGAAATTTCACATTTTGGTTTTTTAGCTTTTCAAAATTGGCTCATCGCTTATCTGCAATCGGCTTTTCACATTTCGGCTTATCATAATTTCTCAATTCGGCTTATCACAATCCGCCTTTCATTGTTTAACATTTTCTATTATCCTTTGAAATCGCCAACATTATACATACTTTTTAGTAGGACCATCTCTTTTAGAGATTTTTCATTCATTTGTTATGAATTTGTGATTTACTTAGGCTTGTAATTCATCTTCTAAAACTAAAAAAGGATTCCTAAAAAGGCTTTATGACCTTATTCATAATGTTTTCTTGTTTTATTCAAAAATCAAAGAGTAAAAATAAAACTTATCCTATTTTATCTAAACAAATATGGATTCTATCCTAAAATTTTAAAGGGTCCCCATTATTGTTTCTTCCAAGTCTAAAGATAATGGGGGGTTGTTGAGTACCACAAGGATTGGCGACACACTGGACGAAATGGTTAATCTCTGTAAGATGTCAATCCTTATCAAGAAATTTATTTAGAAATTTTTAAAATGATTGAAGCCTAGATTGATATAGATAACTTTGAAATGAAATAAATCATCTTATCATAAATCTTCTCAATGTTTGTGATAGATGAAAAACTTTTTTGTGTAAATCAATAGCTAATAGGTTGAAAAGATAAAGTAAAAACTATTAGAAGCTTAGCATATTGAATAAACTTATTAGTCATTGGTAGATCCGCTACTACCAGCAAGCGTTCATAGCCTCAACAGGGTTACCATTTAACCAAAACGAACCAGTGTCCATCCATATCATAATAACATTCTTTAGAGGCAATGAAGTTCCTTTTCTCTTTTTCTTTTCTATATATATATATATATATTATATATATATATATATATATTATATATATATATATATATATTATATATATATATATTAGATATATATATATATATATAAAGTCATTATCCTGGTTTGGTAGCCAGAAGATTATAATGCTATTCATAAATTGTAATAAAATTTAACAAGCTGACTCGTGATGAGATCTCTTGTCTCAAAGTCTGGTGACTAAGAGCCACTATCTTGGTTTGATTGCCAGTAGTGATAATGTCAATCTTATTAGTTTCCTATGATCATGGTAAGAAATCTCATGATGAGACCTCTTAACTTTTTAAATAAATGGATGGGGAGGTTTCATTTACTCTTTATGAGTCTTGGATGACCTCTTTAAGTAAAATATGCTAAAGACTTCATAGTAATTTCTGCTTTTATAAAGATAACTTTTCAAAACCAATTCACAACAAATAGATTTTTTAAAGAGTTTCAAACCAAAAGATTTCACAACTAAATGATTATCTTATTTAAAAGCTTCAAATTAGATTCAATACTTACATTCCAAGTTAAAGTTTTTCTTTCTAAATTGTTTCTAGGCTTAACAATTCAAAAACCAAGAGAAACTTCCAATGTATTTTTCAAAAGCGTAGTAATTTTAATAACAAAAAAGGAAATGATATATATAAAATATTTACATATGGTACAAAAGAACTCATGTTCTTTTAAGAAAATACTTTTTTGAGTATAATTCCATTAAGAGGAAGAATTTCCTTCTTCCGTTGTAAATCTTACAAAATGAAAGTTGATGGACCTATCTTCTCAAAAATATGAAAAGGACCAAGCCAAAGTTTTTGAAATTTTGTATGTTTTCCTTTGTCTTTATGCACTTTATCCCATTGCAAAACTAAGTCTCCAATTTCAAAATTTATCTTTGACTGAATTGACATCAAATGAAGCTTTAAAGAATTGTTGATGGTGAGCATGGACTAGCTTAGCTTTACTTCTTTCTTCTTCCAGCTTTAGGATTTGAGGCATTCATAATTGTAAAGTAGAAGAAGGTTGTTCTTTAATAAATTGAACTAGGGCTGATGAGGGAATAACTAGATTTGGAGGTAGGATAACTTCTTTCCCGTATACCAAATGAAAAGGAAAAGTACCTATTGAGGTTTTCTCGGTTATTCTATTATCTCATAAAGCAAATATTAAAGGTTTGTGCCAGTTCTTTTAATTTTGGTTGATAGTTCATTTGATGATCCTTATAAGATTTTTATTAGTGGATTCTGCTAAGCCATTTCCCCGAGGGTAATAATTTGCAGAATACTTAAGTTTAAATCCTCTCTTTAAAGCAAATTCATTCATTTCATTCCTATAAAAATAAGGAGAATTGTAAAAAATAAGAGCATGAGGAATACCAAACCTGGTAATAATAAATTGATCAATGAATT
Organism: Pinus taeda; assembly: GCA_000404065.3. Classification (NCBI taxonomy): domain Eukaryota; kingdom Viridiplantae; phylum Streptophyta; class Pinopsida; order Pinales; family Pinaceae; genus Pinus; species Pinus taeda. The sequence continues at coordinate 119,219 of APFE030513239.1, forward strand.
CATTGATTTTCTCAGAATTGGCTAGATTCAAAGGTATTTTCTCTACCCATTTTGTAAAATAATCTGTTGCAGTCAGAATGTACATATTTTGTTTTGAAGAATGAGGAACGATCTTGTTAGATTCCTATACCAATAGGTTTCATTTTTCATGATTGACAGTGGAAGTGCTAAATATGTTCATCCCTGCATGCTGCAGAGGTTCCATATTTTGTATACAAGCAAATAAAATTAAAAGACGAAAAGAGGGTATGCCTTAAAAGAATAATCAAAAGGCAAGAAAATGAATTGGTCAGAAAAAATAATGAAAATGAACCCCAAACCAAAGACCAGGAAAGTGGCTAGATAAAATTCCACTGCTATCTTATTTTGTAGGATTACCATGTGGAGGTACTGCTGCTCATTTCATTTGATGGATGGCCCAACAGTTCAATATGGACCATGCCATGTTTTAAATTGTTATTGTAGAATAGAGAAAGAATACCTGTCCAAACAGTTCAAACTTGGCAGATGAGACTAGGTAGAAGAAGTAAGGAGCCCAACTGCTTAATCTGGGCCCTTGGAAGAGATAAGGGTACATTTAGATAGGAGGACAATCAAAAGAAAAAAGGACAATTAGGGTTTGCCAGTTCAAGTGCACCCAATGTAAAGGAAGAAAAAATGTTAGGTGTATTAGGCTGGGTAGGTAGTTTGAGGTTGCAGAAACAGGGTTATCATTACTTGTGGTCTTGTCAAGAAATACTTATCTCACTTATAGCAATGGCACCATGGAAGTTGTTTGATGGTACAACAAGGAAGCATGACTAAATTCCCCTTTCATTTCCTCAGAAATCATTCACTAACATCCCCTCAAGGACCTTGGGATCTACCCAAAAAGTCCACTTTCACTCCATCCTTGTTAAAAACCAAGTTGACATCTGAGTTGACTTAGTGAAAAGAAGCCACATTTCTTGTGTAAAATTAATCTTTCCACAATCCATTCATTTCCCTATGCTTAAGTTTCCATTCTATAAACTTAGCATGCATCCATTCATTTTTCATTCCAAAGACCTCATATTAACATCTAACCCTATTATCTAGCTCCCTAAATCATTTTCCCTACCCATATTCTACATGAAACTATATAAAAACCCCAAATAACACTAAATATTCCCCCCATGGCAACTATAGCTATATAAATATAAGTCGAGAAACATTAGGTCCATTTGGGACCCATTGTTAGCCCCTCCGTGTTCGCTACCCTTGGGATTTATTTAACTTTTGGTTAAATAAATAACCATATTAAACCCCCCCCCCCCCCCCGCACATGAAAACTATGACCTACCCCGCGCATGCATTACATTTGGATTTTGTTAATGTCCGATTAATGAATAACCATAGTCCCGCGCCGTAAAAACATTAAACCCAAAACATAAAGTTTTAACCACCCGAAGCCATGAATAATTAATGTTTATCGGGCGCACTTTTCCACTAAACCCCGATCGTTTTTTCGCCCGACCACCATAGGATCGGCCCTCCCAGATCCGACGGCCCTAAAGAATATCGGGCGCCCCTTCGTAGCAGTACGATAGTACCCGATGGTCGACGGTTTCACCGTCGTACACCGGGACAGCTATCGGCCTCCTATTGCATCAGGATGCCCTTGACACATACCACTCCCGTACCAAAAGCGGTCCGACACAAACCGCTTACCGCCCTCCCCGCTTGCCTACGTCACCACATGACGTTGCTGCCATGTCGACTGCCACTGTGATGTACCTGCGCCATGTCACCCGCTGACATCATTACCCTGCCACTGTGTCATGATGATGTCATCATCCACGTCAGCCGCCATGTCATCTTCTGTACTCGCTACCCGACAAAAAAATACGTCATGATGACGTCATCTGAGGAAAGTGCCAAAAGCACCAAAATTCCAAAAAATTGGTTAAAAGTCGTGAAAACGACTATTTTTGGTTTATTTCTATTTTCGCTGTGTAAACGACGTGCATGCCTTTTTTCGCTATTTTCACTCCCGGAGCTTCTACAGCCTATCAGCCTGCAAATTTGACACTGTAGTTCATCCCCACAGCTCAACTTGTACCTGTTAAACATCCTCGGCACCCTGGAAAAAGGTATTTATCCACATTTTGGCCCGAAACCCCTGTTTTTTATACTTCTCTGGTTTATAAGTTGCCGAATGAACTTGTGATTGCTTCCAAACAAGTTCCTACCGGTTTCCCACTGACCTACATACACCATTTAAGATGGTAATTCACAAATAAACCTGCAAATTTGCGCTCTTTCCCTCTATGAACGCGCCATTATAACACTCTCTCTGTCCTTTCCACCCACAGAAAACTTCAAGAAATTGTTCAAAGTGCTGAAATTGAACTAGTCTAAAGCGCCCTCTTTCCTCTGTTCTAAACCTATTTGCAAAAGGGAAATCCTCGCCTCTCATTTTCCTCAGCCCTTCGGGCCGAATTCAATTCTGTTTTCTCGGCATTTTGTCCACAGAGCCTCTAATTTGACAAATTTATGCAAGAAAAACTCAATCTAAGTGATGTAAATTGATTGTTCATTATAAACTTCATACAGTGAGATTGGTTTCACATAAAAAATCATTTTTCATACTGCTGTCAATATCCTTTGTGCTTGAATTCTACTTCCTGTTGCTATTTGACACCTACATTGCAATCCATACCAGCACTATCAAATATGGAGACTCCAGTAGCCTTGAACATTGCTCCTTTAAATGCTCCACATATGGACTTAGAGTGGCTACCATTAGCAGACAGAGACTTTTAGATCAAAGATATGATGGGCCTAACTTCTCACCTCAAAGCTCTGGGCCAATTCAAACATAATCACAGAAATAACACTGATATCCTAGGGATTTGGCAATCTAGTATGCCCCTCTATTACCTTCCAGAAGTCAATGTGCTACCTAATTTCATTCATCTATGCCATGCACACTATGAACCCACTCTGAGGGCAATTCTCAGTCCAGATGGGTCTGTGCTCTTCTATATCACTCCTCAAGCTATAAATGAAATGCTGAACTTTGAGCCTCCTCAGACTCTGGTTTCCCTCACAATGAAACTCTTGCTGGATCAGGGTGCAAGGCTCTCTAAGGAAGAAATATCAAGAGTTAGTCAGCTATTTATGGAGCCACAGTGCCAATATGATCATCCTCCTCCCTATCATCAGGCCTTATTTAATGAAACATGCAAGCTCATGGTGGACATGATTTCATACATTTTAGGATGCAAAACAAGAGAATTTGTGGATGAGACTGTATTATTTCTCCTAACCATATTCACCCTAGGGCAGCCCCCTCCTGTCATGTATGACTATGCCACATTCATAGCAAACAAGATACATGAACAATTCATGATGATGGAGAGAGAAAGAGTGTTTAAACACAATTCTTATATATACCACTTGGTGCTCTACTATCACCCAGATAGTTTCATGGTTCCTCTCAGGAGAGGAGATCTGTTGTTTATTGGACCTCAGTTTTCCATGAAGTCCACCATTCTCCATACACATATTGTGAGTTTATTGACCTATTCATTTACCCAGCTACTTGCCTATTGTGGTGACTCCTCCTACCAGGCTTACTGCTGAAATGCAAAGGATCTTGCATCTTTCTAAGGGCTACAACATTGGTGATTGGTACTTCTACCAAAACCACATAGTAATCACAATTTATGGGTGTGAGTTGTCTCCCTATAAGCTGCCAAGATATGTCCCGATGAGACTTTTTGCCTTGGAATATTTCAGGCAATTCAGTAATGGAGACTTGACCCATTTCCATGGGAAAAACAAGAAGGCAGAGCTTAAAATCAGACACCAGTTGGGTCCCTTTGTTTTCAAAAAAAGGGAAGAAGCATGGAAAGATGCAGACAACATGCTAGGACAAAAACTCATGCTAAAACAGAGCTTCTACTGGGCACCATACGACCCTGAACACTTCATAAGCCTTAGAAGAATCAAACACAAGATTTCAGGATATGTGCACCAGCCAATCCCCAACATTGAACAATATGCCAATCAACCAGAATGGGTAGAGGGCACCTTAGATGATGAAGAGCTCACTGAAGAAGAAAAATTAGAGAAAGACATGAAAGAAATTGAGAAAAGGATTGACATGGATTATGTTGCAGAGGTCACCTTCACACATCCTCGACCAGTGGGAGAAAGCACTTCAACTGCTACTTCAAGGCAGCTTGCTAAGGAGGCCATATCATCAGCAAAAAAGGGCAAAGAAATTGAGCATTCTGAACAGCAAAGCATAATGGAGGAGCAGCCATCCTCAAATTCGGAAAAGGGTCAAGAGCAAAGCCCTTTAACACAAACAAAAGCACCTGAAATCCCTGTGCTACAAACTCCTCACAATGAGGAAAGAGGTAAAAAGAGGGATAGAACAGATGAGACACCCACAGGGACATCCATGAACCAGCAAGGAGAAAAAAGGCAGAGGCTAAACCCCTATGCCGAGGAGGAAATAACTGAAGAGACCATAGGAAACATCAGTGGTGAGGGGACTTCTGAGCAGCAGATACCTCCTATCTTGGAAACATCAGCCAGCTCCTTTCAGCAGGAGCAAGAGAAACAACCAGGTGGGGAGGTTTCATCCTCCCAATAGCAGTCCCAAAGGGGCTCGGATATAAAGAAGGCATTCATAGAGATTAAAGCTACAAACGAGCCTATAAGGTTTCAGCTTTATAACCAGTAAATGAGAATGGCTCCAACAAATCAGCAAAGGCTAATGGCAGCCTATGATATAGAAGCAGGGAAGATGACACTCAGACACTTCAGGCCTACTACAGAGCAGCCATAGTCAGCTGCAGATTACATTAGAACCAATCTAGAGGTACTAGCAAAAGATATTCATCCTTTAGACCAGATTGAATTACATAAGCATACAGGAGAAATGGTTTATTCTACACTGGCAAACAAGGCTCTATTAGCCCAGAGATTGCAGAACCCTCTATACAATACTTCTGCCCAGTTAGAGCTGGAAAAGGCATCATCGTTGGCCAAGGATAATAGGACAAAATCTTTGGAGGAGATCATCATAGAGTTGGGACATGATCCCAAAGATCCCAAAGGCACACAGGCCTTGATTAGAAAAACGGAGGAAGACATAGCAGCATTAAGAAAACAAATGAAGCTGCCAGTCACCATACATCCTCAAACTGCAGAAGTAGCACAACAACAGGAAGTAGAGGATGTGGTAAGTCTACTTATGAGGATGAATGAAAGGAAAATGGAAATAGAGAAAGCATTGGAGGAATATCAACGAGGGAAACAACCAGAGTTGGCCCCTCAACCATCCCAAACTGCTCCAATAGTAACAACTCCAATAATTACAACTTCTCCAACAACAATTATTGCAGCAGCACCTCCCCCAGGTTCAACTTCAGTAGCAGGTGCATCGACTTCAGCAGATCCAACAGCAACAACAGTGCAAGAAGCCAACTTGAGCATGGAGGCCATGATGAAAGAGATTAAGGCTCTTGAATTGAAGATGGCAAAGATGAAGGAAACAAAAGAAAAGCTAGCCAAGATTGAGGCTAGTTATGATAAGTCAAAAATGACAGTTGCTGAGAAAACCAGGGAAGTAAAGGCCCTGGAAAATAAGGTAAAGGCCTTGGAGAAAGACCTCACTCTCCATAGGACCTTGAATGAGATAAAAACAATTTTGTGGAATAAAATTGGCCAATCTCTTGCTAAACAATGGACATGAATACAAACCATGTTTGACCAAATAGAATTGATGGTTGTAGCTCAGCATGAAACTCATAAAGCCAGAACATTGCTAGCAAATAAGCCTGAGCAAGCTACTCGATTGATTCACTTTTTGAATACTAGTACTGGTGACCAACTGGCAGCACTAAACATTCAGAACAGGACAAAGATTATAGTAAGAGTCAAGAAGGTGCTGACCATGAGGAATTTTGTCCAAACTATAGAGAGGAAATGCTAGGAAATGCCAAGAAATGCAGTTAGAGGTAAATGCCTTTAGACAGAGGCTTGCAAATTTGCAAGCCAAATGTTTACCCAGTCTGTTTACTAGTGCTGGAAGGCTACTAAAACAGGAACAGTATGCAAACAGGTTCAGTACCTTCATACAAAATCAATTCACAGCATCATCCAGCAATACAGAAGAAGCAGTCCCTCCCACAGGGCAGAGTTTATATGACAAGCTGGAGGATTTGTTTTACATAGAGCATGAGGTAGCACACCTTTTTCCAGTTTGGCCGAATTATTATACCTACACTAAAGCTGATGAAACATTATACAAGTTAAGGAAACATCAAACTCCAACTGAGGATTGGTGGCAAAGTCCGCTTCAGATTTTAAAGTAGTTTGAATCTCTTCTCATTTATTGATTGCATGAGGAAATTGCATGATATGGCTTAGCTACAATAAAATTCAAACTAACAGTGGGTAAAATTCGCGCTAATATTCAAAAGCGCAGAAAAAGTGTCACAGGACAGCACTACAGGACAACAGTTCAAGGAAGCGATCACCCACCGACAGCCAAAGTCAAAAGGTCAACAGCACACAGGACACCTGCCACAACGAGTAAAGAGATTTTAATTCCTCAGTTATTGTTGCGTAGTTTTTCCACAAATAGTCATTAATTATGTCAGAGTAGATGGATACATTAATGTCCAGATATTTCCCTATGGGATATTTTGTAAAAACTCCTATATATACTTGTAAAAGAGATGTATTGGCGGTTGATGATTTCTTCTTTCTGAACTGCGCTATAACATATCAGACTGTGCTAATACAAATGGCTGTTGAAATTCACTGTGTCTGAATGATCTGAAGGTGGATTGGATGTTCTGGGACTTGCTACAGAATTCCTGTGTCATGCTATGGAACAATAAGTTATAATAAACTGTGTTTTATGTTTTCTATTTTGTAAATTTCATCTATGTTTCATGATCTTGGTAACAGAGAAGTAGAATAGCATAGGATTTGTATGAATGCACCTTATGTTCAATCTATGTTATTAATTATGTTTTCTTTAGGACTAGTCATGAATATGAATTCTTAATTGCTCATGTTTGCACTAGTTCTCTCATTTTGAATACTGTTTAGGAATCCTTAATTGCTCCTACACAATATTCATACACTTTCCCTCTGCGAGTATAATGAAAGATTCTTGATTGCCTTTCATTTCCCTGACTTCATTTCATCATTTCCAGATTTGAAAAATTGTTTCTAGCGTGCCTATCCTGCTCTGTAGCATTAACTTTTCACCAAGAAACTCTTCCAACGATTATACTTGCAGTGACTCCATTGCCCAATGGAAAAAATAGTTATACACTTGCATCTCAGTTCTGTCTAAGATCACCATCCAACAAACTTAAAACCAAACCCTGTTCATCATAGCTAGCCTAAAATACTTCAAAACAAAGCTAAATTACAAAGAGAGAGCCCTCTCTGGTTGCAGGTAGGCTAGGGTCTGCAGCTAAAAGATTGGTTAGTGGTTACCTCGGCCGTATTCCCTATAAGAAGCAGGGAACAACCTGAGTGATAACATCATTGGCGACTCCACTGGGGAGGGAAATCAGTTTCCTTGATTCAACATAGTCAAAGGAGATTTCAAGCTTCCTATGTTTCAAAAGAATCTCCTGCGATTGAAAACATTCTCAGAAAAACACCAAAAACAAATCTAGAAGCTGGCTCCAAAGAAGAAAACTCGTTACACAAGGTCAAATCCTGACCCAGATCCTCCAGCTGTTTTTCAAAATCCCAATTTAATTCCTAAGATCCTTAGGAAACAAGAGCAACAAGAAGACTCTGCTGGTTCAAGTCCTGAAGCAATTCAGCAAAGCTATATTCCAACCCCTGCTAAAGCTTCAGTTCATCCTCATACTGGCCCTTCTTCCCCTAGTTCTTCATCCACTTCTCAAGGCACATTCTCTACTCCCCCATCTGCTACACATATATCTACCATCGTCCTTGCTGTTCCAGTTGTCCCATTTCTTCCTGTTGTCCCATTTATCTCTGTAACTATGGCAAATCGGTATGCTCCTTTACAGTTACCTGCAAATCCAGGGGCAATGCCTCAGGATTATCAAAGTAAGATTACTTATTTTGATGGTGCTGGTTCCTATACAGCCCGAATGCACACCAAGAAGATGCAGGACTATTTTGAAAACTATGAAATTGATGATGATGGAGTAAGGATGAAGATCTTTGTTCAAAGTCTAATTGGTGATGTAAGGACCTGGTTTAGGTCTCTTACTGCAAATTCTATAGCTGATCCCAAGGCCTTATATCAAGTCTTCCTAAACATATTGGAAAAGAAGAAAGACCCTTTACATATTTTAACAGAATATGACAATTTAAAAATGGGTCCGCAAGAGACTGTCCAAGATTATTGTGCTAGATTTAACAATGCATACAATGCTATCCCTCAAAACCTTAGACCCCCACCTGACTTAGCCTTGATTAAATTCCCTGATGGATTTGAATCAGACATGACATATCAGCTAAGGGAAAGATCCCCTCCAAGCCTAGTAGACATGCAGAATGTAGTTGTTAGTGTAGAGGAAAATTTGATTGCCAAACGAAATAGGGCTAGAACTGAAAGAAGAACAACATTCAAAGAAGAACCTTCAGCATTTGACCAAAAACTTGATGCAATCATCAAAGGAATGGAAAGATTGGGAGACCGGGTAGAGACCATTGAAAGAAAATCATCCTGGGAAGGGCAACCAAGTAACTTTACTAGAACTCCAAACTTTAGAAAGGGCCAAAACCCTACTACTAGAAGGACCGGACCTGATCAGAATATCAGGCCTCCATTTCAAGAGAATTATGCAGAAGCCTCAACCTCAAGTGAACCGACAGAGGATCCTCACATTAACTTAATAGGCCTTGATAGCGAATAGTAAGTTTTTCTAACTCAAGATGACCAAGAGGCCCATGAATTCAATCAATTTCAAACCAAATCTGGAGACTCATTTGATTTTAGAGAAGGCTATGATGTAGCAGTCTATGAGGTTCATAAATAGTACAAATTGAGAAGTAGAACCATAGATGTGCCTCAGCCTACCAATCTGAAAGATACTAAACAGCTGAAGAAAACAAAGGATAAAGTTGCCTCAACAGAATCCTCTGATAGAACCCAACAAAAGGAAGTCACTGTGGAGGATATATCAGACTTACAACCTTCAAGAAACAATTCATTCATACCCCATTCTTCAACAGAAGATTTGAATAACCCTCCAGAACATAATGACAGATCAGATGTACCTAATAATAGTACCCATAACCGAGAGAAAGTCAAAGAAAGCTCAGCTGAAAAAGAGAAGCTTGCTGCCCTAAATGTAAAGAATCAGATAGAAAAACCTTTTAACTTAGAAATAGAAGTTGGCAAGCTGAAAATTGCCATTCCCCTCTCTAAATTGGCCAAACATGAAGTTTATAGACAGCAAATCAATAGGTCACTGCAAATATCAGAGAATAGGGATGCAGTCAATGTTTTGGATGATCAACCAGAACTAATTTTTGGTCCAGAAGTCAATGGTAAATCAATAGATGGAGGGGTTCCCCCATTCTACGTGAGCTTAAACATTCACGACAAAGTATTACATAATGCAATGTTTGACTCAGGAGCTTCCCATAATCTGATGCCTAAGTCTGTGATGGAAAAGCTAGATCTAGACATCACCAGACCTTATAAGGACTTGTTTTCATTTGATTCCAGTCAGGTCAGGTGCCTAGGCCTAATCAAAGATCTTTGTGTTTCTTTAGTCCAATATCCAGCTAAGACAATCTTGATGGATGTGGTGGTAGCTGACATTCCACCTAAGTATGGTATGCTTTTGTCCAGATCTTGGGGTGCCAAACTCCAAGGATCTTTGCAGCTGGACATGTCCTATGCCACAATTTCAGTCTTTGGCCAGCCAAAGAGATTATACCTAGAAACATTGATGAAATATGTGGCTAGCAGTCAAGAAAAGCCCCAAAACTTCCCCATCAATTCCATTCACTCTGACATGGATTCATTTATCTTATACAATGCTGACATGTGTCCCAAAACTGATGTCAAACTCTTGAGAACAACACAAACAGAAAGCATGAATGAACAATCAAGTGTTCTAGATAAAAAGGTTTTTGTGTGATTGATTCAACAAAGCAAAATGACATATCACATGAGTTACAAAAGCCAAACCTGCCTACGAAACAAGCTTGCAAAACAATTAAGGCTATTCATGACTAAGAAATCTTATGGTACTTAGAGTTTGATGGGTTAGTAAACAAATTAGGAGCAGGGGTAGGTGTTTGGATACACAATATGCAGAATGACCATGCACAATTTCATGCATATAGGCTAAATTTCAGATGTACAAACAACATGGTTGAATATGAAGCCCTTCTATTGGGTCTCAAACAAATTAGAAGTCTAGGGGCAACTAAGATTTCAATTCTAGGGGACTCAGATTTGATTATACAACAAATGAAGGGAAATTTTGTCACAAATGATATCAGGCTAAGGTCTTACAAGGGGGCTGCAACTGAATTACTTAATAGCTTCTTAGAATTTTAGCTCACTAAAATTCCAAGAAGTCATAACCTACATGCCCATAGTTTGGCAACTTTTGCCAGCACTTGTAAACTTCCTTTTGATCCCAATCACCACTTCACTGCTGAGATCAAACATAGGCCTGTTGTCCCAGATAATGTAAAAAATTGGCAAGTATTTGAGAATGACACCCAAATAAATAATTTCTTGACAATGAAAGAAGAATTCTCAAATATAAATATAGACACAAGCACTATTGATGATCAACAACAAGTTGACAAATTTGAGCCAGGTATACTAGTGAATACAAAAAATATGATTTTGCATCCAACAATCTTTGACTATGCAAACTTACAAAAGCTAAAACAAACAGATTTTGGTGAAATGATTGAGGAAGAATCTGAAGAAATTGAACTAAAGGATAATTTCCTACCCACAGGTTTAACTCTCTTAGAAGATATTTTTGATTCAAATGACATCCCTAGAAAGCCAAAAATGCAACCCCTAAATGCAGAAATTGAGGAATGTAACATTGGGACCATAGAAAATCCTAAAATGATAAAACTTTCTAAAACATTACCTCCTGACAAAAAAATGAAATACATTGAGTTGTTTAAAGAGTTCCAAGATGATTTTTCTTGGAGCTATGAGGATCTAAAGTCTTATGATACTTCAGCCATCCAACATACTATACCCTTGAAAGAAAATCAGAAACCTTTTAAACAAAAGCTGAGGAGGATTAATCCAGTCCTCCTTCCCCTGATGGAAAAGGAAGTAAAACGAATGTTTGAAGCCGGAATCATCGCACCTATCAGATTTTCTGAATGGATTTCAAATCTAGTACCCACTAGAAAGAAAACTGGGGAGATAAGACTTTGTGTTGACTTGAGAAATTTGAACAAAGTCTCTCTCAAAGACCACTACCCCTTACCAAAAATGGATCATATCCTACAAAGGGTAGTGGGGGCTTCAAGGATTTCCCTATTAGATGGTTTCTCAGGATTTAATCAGATCTTAGTTCACCCAGATGACCAGGAAAAAACAACCTTTATAACACCCTGGGGAACTTTTAAATATGTCAAAATGCCTTTTGGACTCAAGAATGCAGGAGCCACATTTCAGAGGGAAATGGACATAGCATTTTCTAAGGAGATCCATGATTTTTTAGTCATATACCTTCATGATCTCATTGCTTTCTCAAAATCAGACCAAGAACATTTAAAACATTTAAGACAAGTGTTCCTAATTTGCAGAAAATATGGCATATCCTTAAACCCAAAGAAATCCCTGTTTGGCCTAGAAGAAGGCAAGCTCCTAGGTCATATCATTTCAAGAGATGGAATAAGAATAGACCTGGACAGAATTAAAGCTATCCTCCAAGTCCCTCATCCAAGAAACATCAAAGAATTACAAGCTTTTTTAGGCAAGATCAATTTCCTGAGAAGATTCATTTCCATCTTGGCTGAGCTGATAAGATCACTGAATAATATGCTCAAGAAAGAATCCAAAGTCAAATGGAAAATAGAAGCCAAGCAAGCCTTTGAGGAGATCAAGACAACTTTGACAAAAAGTCCTGTCCTTACAAGTCCTAGGTTTGATAAAGATTTTATGATCTTTTCCTTTGCATCTGAGCATACTATTGCTGCTGTCCTATTACAAAAACATGATTCAGGACATGAGAAACCCATTGCTTTTTTCAGCAAAGCACTTAGAGATGCTCCCTTAAAATATCAAATCATGGAAAAACAAGCATATGCCCTAGTAAAAGCCATCAAATATTTCAGAGTCTACATTTTGTACTCTCATATAATTGCCGATGTTCCTAATGTAGTGGTTAAAGACATTCTTACTCAAGAAGGAATTGAAGGCAAAAGAGGTAAATGGATAGCCAACATTTTAGAATATGACATTGAGATAAAGCCAACAAAACTCATAAAAGGACAAGGGCTAGCTAAACTAATGACTGAAACCAAATTTCAAGCCCTAGACATCAATGAACTGGATAACGAGCAGGAGATGGCGACTCCACAGATCAATCAAGCCTTCTTACAATCACCTTGGTACACTGACATATATTTTGTATTGTTAAACCTACAAGCTCCTCCAGGGTTATCCAGAACCAAAAAGAGATTTTTGAAAATGAAAGCTTCAAGGTTTTGCATCTTAGATAATGTTTTGTTTTGGAAAAATCATGAAGGTATTTTGCTTAATTGCCTAACTTCGGATGAAACTGATAAAGTCCTCAAGGAATTTCATGCAGGAGATTGTGGAGGACACTTATATTGGAAATCAATAGCTGATAAAATCCTACGGGCTGGGTTTTATTGGCCCTCCCTGTTTGCTGATGTTAAAAAATTTGTAATGTCTTGCCATAAATGCCAAATCTTTGAAGGAAAGAAAAAGCTGCTACCTCTGCCCCTCAAGCCCATTACAACTGAAAGACCATTTCAACAATGGGGTTTAGACTTGATTGGGGAAATTCACCCTTCATCTTCTGGCCAGCATAGATGGATTTTGACAGCCACAGATTACTTTACCAAGTGGATAGAGGCCATCCCTTGTAGGCAAGCCAATGACTCAATCATCATAAAATTCCTGGAGACCAATATCCTATCTAGATTTGGCTCTCCAGAAAAGATCGTTACAGACAATGCAACTACCTTTAAATCCAAAAGAATGATCAGTTTTTGTCACAAATACCATATTACCGTAGGTCACTCCACAACCTATTATCCTCAAGGTAATTGCCTAGCTAAATCCTCCAACAAAATCCTTATCAACATCATCAAAAAGATCCTAGAAGAGAATAAAAAGAATTGGCACAAAAAACTTGTCAATGCACTATGGGCAGATAGGTTGATGTTAGGCCCCTATACTACTAATGTAACCCGTTATTGTTATTAGTAAAACCCCCTTATTATATTGATGTACCCATGTAATGCCCATATTGTCACTATTGTGCCCCATAGAAGCCCACTATTATTATTATTGTGCCCTTACATTATTATTGTTATGTCGGCTTGATTAATATGACACCTTAGATCCTATAATAGAAAAGAGGTATTTTCATTTGTATACCAAGAATTGTTCATTTATATAATGTAAGGAGGTTCCCCCTCGAACAGTGTCTAAGGCGTTGATTATCTTTTCTATATTTGCTTGAGCTAGTTTCATAAATTTGTTCAGAGCTTTGGATTCTAGGGTTTCGCTACTCCAAACAGGTCATCGTGGCATTTTCGCTATAACTTTTTTTTCTGTGACGTTTCAGAAGTCGCAAAAAAAACCCATTTGAGAAGAAATCGCGCTGAACCTTGGGTCCACATTTCAGAGCTTTCTGCACGATATTGGCGGAGATATGATCTGAGGAAGTTGGTTTTTTTGCAGACTCCTGAATTACATTCAAAACAGGTGACCTGGGGAAAATCGTCATAACTCTCTCTCTGAGCATCGGATTGAAATTTCGCAAGAAGGTATAGAAAGAGGACGGACTGTAGTTTCTTTTGTGCATTTTTTAGATCTAGAGGTCGAAACAGTGACTCGTGGCAGGTCGTACAAGTTCGCTCTACTGAACTAGTCTATAATCAAGTCACTGTGGGAGATTTCACATAACTCTTTCTTGGAGAATCCAATTTGGGTCAAACTTGTGGCATTGGAAAGAGGAAGTAGAGGGCTACTATAGGTCGTGATTTTAGAACTTAAAAATCTGAGAGTACAGAGTTATAGTCATTTCAAGATCGTTCTCCTAAAATCAAGAAAAAGAAAGATGAGGAAGTTTGATGGCAAGGATCTGGTAAATTGGATACGTCAGATGGAGCAATATTTTGATCTACATGGTGTACCACTGTTACAA
>APFE030513246.1:0-49594 GCA_000404065.3 Pinus taeda
TCGCAAATCGCATCTCGCAGACACATAAGGTGATAAATGATTGTTGACAAAATGATTAGCAATATTGTGATCTGCAATATTGAAAAGCAAATCGCAAAATCGCTTTATCGCATATCTATAGGGCTCATCGTTTAATAAAGTTTTTCTCGTAATCCGATACCAAGTTATTGGCATTAATGTCAATTTGATGGTTAGTTGATGGTCATTTATGAGATAAGATTTAAATCTAACTGAAAGGTTATTTCACATAGGGTGGTATATTTGATATGATTTCAGAATTAAAGAGCTTTCCCATCACCTCATCTCTTACCATTATTCTTTCCTTGCTTGTAAATTTGCAGGAGTGGCAAGCAGATTAATATACGCAGTAGTGTGCAAAACGTAATGGGAAAGAAGGGAAAAGCTCCGGTTGCAGAGGACAAAGAGATGAAACCCTTATATATAGACACCACCTGTAACAAAGATGCCGGCATAACTTCTTGGGAAGGCATGTACAGTCTGCTCGAAGAAGAAAAGCCTAGAGTTATGGAAATTAAAGCAACAACAAACTCAAGCGGGTTGTCTAAGGCATCAATCATTGAACTTGCATGTTCGTTCTTGCATCGAATAGCGGCAAGACCGAAGATTCTTCCATACATAGACATGGTCAAGTGGGTACTGGACAGTGCCGACATAACAGACAGATAATTTAAGTCTCGAAGCCAAGACCTCATTGGTTCATTCACTTCACAGGATTTAAGGCTTATGTATCATCTACCAGAGCCGTAGGCAACCTAGAACAAGTAGTTCGTGGAGAAGTTTTCCAAAGAAAACGAAGATTTGGTGGAATGCACCAAGAACTAGTTGGTAAGGGAAGAATCATTGAAAAAGAGTAAAGCGCGCTGACCGAGGCCCATCAAGACCGCGTAGGAGGCAAAACTAGCACCTGGGAAGCCCGGATCGGGAAAAGGAAGCAATTTTCGATGCACGATTAGTGCTAATCACGCATCGTTGGGCAAAACCCCTCCAGAAGGAAAGTCCCCGAGTGCTTGGTCGCATGTAAACCGGAAAACCACGTGGAAAAGTGCTAAAGGCTAAAGGCGGGACCCACTCTCCAAAATCGAAGGTATTTATTGGGTGCACCCTTGGGCGGTAAGCGGATTTGGCTGAAACCTAGCGATTCCATTGAACAACCGATGCGTGGTAGCAAAAGAAGCAGCTACAACGACAAACAACGTCATTGACTATGTCAATGAAAACCAGCACAGAGCAAACCTCGTATCAGAGACTGCTCCTGGATTTCTCCCAAAGGCACAACAACTGCAGACAAGCTGGAAACAAAAAGCTGAGGAAAGAGCAGAGTCTGTCAAGAAGTTAACCAAGTTGAATTGGGAAACTTACTGGCAGTACTTGGTTAAACCGCATAGTCAATGCATGACTCTCAAATGCCTTACGAACTCTGCCGAGAAGATAGCGCCAGTACTTGCCGATTTTGTTTTCGCAGGGCAACTAAAATTGGAGGTCAGCCAACGGACGCTCCTCAAGTCGATGATGAATGCTTGTGACAATAGAGAACAGATACATAGATAGTTAATTCCAGATTCAGTTTTAGTTTTAGTTTTGATTTATTTTTGCCTTAGATGAGGATGGTCATTTAAACCTCCTCCTATATTTTTGTAATAAACTATTTTTAGTATTTAGGAAGTAGTATTTTAACCCGTCTCATGTATTTAGAGAGGGGTCCTGAAATTTGTCAAAATCATTTCCTCAGAACATGCACTTCTGCACCCTCAAAGGAGGTTTTGATGAATGAATGGAATAGGTGCTGAAATTTGTCAAAATCATTTCCTCAGAATATGCACTTCTGCACCCTCAGAGGAGGTTTTGATGAATGAATGGAACAAGATTTAATGATATATGTGTTTAATATTTGCTACTGAAATGCACTTTTGTACTCTTAGTAGATGTTGAATTAGGAAGAGATAAATCTATATTGCTGAAGCTCATGAGTATAACTTGTTATCAATGGTACTTTTATCTCTTAATGATTTCTGCTTATGTGTCCAAGTAATATTTTATGCTCAGTTATTTATATATGAAAGCTTGAATGTTTGAATTATTATTTGGCACTTTTGTACAGTAATGACTACTCTGTTTATGCTCAATATATGAATCATAAGTGCACTTAGTTAGAATCATTGAAATCCATTGTGATCCCAATGGAAATTGGTTGAATCTCTTTTCATTACTCAATTTAATATATCAGTTGTCAATATAGTGGTGGAACACTACATAAACAACAAATGGCTATGAGAAACATAGGCCTAGTTTTGACCATGCTATTGGTTATCCTCAAGGATACAATCAAATTTGAATTTGTATTGATGAATGTTTCGACGCTATCTAGTAGGTCACCATAAGAAATTTTAAAATCCTAAGGAAGAGTATGTAAGCCTTGCTAAACATAAATATATTCATGCAGTATAAAAATGTATGCCTTCACATAATGTGCAAACTTGTAATGATATAAACCCTAATTGATGCTTCCTTAGCCATATGAATAGTCTTCATGAGAAGGAGATTGAAAATGAATGGTAATCCATTATGAGACAATGATGTTGGTATGGCATGCATTATAACACACTACCTTGTAAATGTAAAAAAATGCATAAAGGGAAATAATATATATATATATATATATATGAAAGTAGGGCATGATGAAAAATGCATGCCCTAGGAAGAAGAAAAGGATGATTTATGTTGGTAATAGGATGTTGAGCTCATGAAATTACATGAAAACGAGGTATTTAGGAAAATGCATGCATCAAGTTGAAAATGCATGTCGAGTCCGTGATATTGCATGTTTGCATAGTAAGGAGGAATACCAACACCTTCTCAATGACAAATGCACACCTTCACTATAAATGTGTATGCCCTTGACATGTTTTGTAGCCTTATGATGGCCTATACCCTAAATGGTTCTTCCTTATCCCACATGTCCTAAACATTAATTTTTGCTTCCTTAGCCCATATGTCTTATTACATTTATCACTTTGAATACTTTAAATGCCACTTGAAGTTGAGTTATATACATAGTCACCACTATTACCATATTGTTTTCAGGATGTTTGAGTAAAACATAAGTGGTGAGGTGTCATGACATTTTGCGATTTTATTGCCTTAAATATTATTGGATGTTAGCTCAATAGTTCTTAACTAGGGCAAATATTAAGAGACCTACCATTACTACAACCTTGATCATGGTTGCATGATATCTTATGAAGGACTAGGCAATTATTATCTAGTTCAGAGCCATCTTCTTATTTGGTTTATGTATCTCTTTGTAATGCTTGTTTGAAAATATTAATATGGTTGCAATGCCTTCTTTCTAGGATGGTGAACTTGCTATGTTCTTCTTAGTTATACTAACTCATAAATGAACTCCTATTCAACAAAAACTATGATGTTGTATATCTTAGTTTTCTTGAGAAGCAAGATGAAAATAAAGTCCTCGCAGAATTATGTTATGGACCCAGTGGAGGACATTTTTTTGGTGAAACAATAACCCATTAAGTATTGAGATCTAGATATTATTGGCCAACGATGTTCAAAGAAGTCCATGATTATGTTTGAAAGTGAAAACCACAAAAAAAAAATTCGAAAAAACTAGACTTAGACCCATTTCATTTTATAACTATTGAAGAACACTTTGAACAATGGGTTATTGATGTTGTCGATGAGATCTGTTCACATTCCTTTGGATGCCATATAAATCATGACTGCAATGGACTACTTCACACAATAGACTGAGGGTGTGCAACTAAATAAGGAAAATGAAGAGGTTGTGATTCATTCTCTAGAGAAATAGTTGATTGCTAGGATCAACATCCCAACCAATCTTGTCTTTGATAATGCTATATATTGTTGTTCTGTAAAGTTGATTGGGTTGGATTTAGATAAGGGGATCATCTTATGGTGTTCATCGAACTATAGTCCTTAGGGTAATGGTGTAGCTAAATCCACCAACAAGAATTCAATTTGCGTCCTTATTTTTTGGCCAATGGAAAGGAAGCCTTCCTCACTCAAAAGATATTATTTCCAACGCTCCAACTATCTCATTTTTTGGCCAATGGAAAGGAAGCCTTCCTCACTCAAAAGATATTATTTCCAACGCTCCAACTATCTCAAACCTTACGTGGGCATAATTTCTTAATAAACCAAAGAATAATTGATCCCTACTCAAAATAGAAGAAGGGAGAGAGAAATCAAAGAAGAAATTCATTGTTCACCAATATTAGAGAGGTGGTTTGATAAGAAATATGCAAAATAAAATGAATTCCAAGTCGAATACCTTGTTCTAAAGGGGGGAAAGCCACATGAAGAGAAGTGTAAGCACAATGGCCAAATTATGAAGAGATACTTCACTTAGTTTTCCTTTAGGTAGTTATCATGTACACAAATAGATTAAATTTTGTTCTATTTTTAGTTTTGGATATGGATTTCACTTGTTTTATTTATTTGATTTGAATTTCTCATTTCTTTATTTTCTTTAATCATTGCTTGATGTAAAGGGAGGCTAAAAATAGATTAAATGTGAATGTGGAAATAGAAAATTTAGCCATTTCCTCGACTTTGAAAACGTATAGGGGCATTGGGAAGAAGAAGAAGAATTTGGTTATTTATAAGAAAGAATTGTTGCTTGAGCTGGGATTGAAGGGAGGGAATAGCGTATAAAATGAAGTTTTATATGCTATATATGTCAAAAATGTATTACATGTTTTATGAAATCTGTAATGGTTTGAAATTCAGATTGGAAAATGAGAAAGGCAAAAAGAGATAGAAATTAATTAAGATTCGAAAATGATAAGAAAGAAAGCGAATTTCAAAGAGAAATTAATTAAGATTCGAATATATGTCAAAAATGTATTACATGTTTTATGAAATCTGTAATGGTTTGAAATTCAGATTGGAAAATGAGAAAGGCAAAAAGAGATAGAAATTAATTAAGATTCGAAAATGATAAGAAAGAAAGAAAACGAATTTCAAAGAGAAATTAATTAAGATTCGAATATATGTCAAAAATGTATTACATGTATGAAATCTGTAATGGTTTGAAATTCAGATTGGAAAATGAGAAAGGCAAAAAGAGATAGAAATTAATTAAGATTGGAAAATGATAAGAAAGAAAGCGAATTTCAAAGAGGTGATGCGTCTGCCGGGAGTCGAACCCGGGTCTAATTAATTAAGATTCGAATATATGTCAAAAATGTATTACATGTATGAAATCTGTAATGGTTTGAAATTCAGATTGGAAAATGAGAAAGGCAAAAAGAGATAGAAATTAATTAAGATTGGAAAATGATAAGAAAGAAAGCGAATTTCAAAGAGGTGATGCGTCTGCCGGGAGTCGAACCCGGGTCTATTGCTTGGAAGGCAATTATCCTAACCGTTGGACTACAAACGCTGCACCTGGCAATTAAAAGAACCACATCCATGACCCTAGCAGGCGTAGATATGTATTTATATATACCCTAGCAGCAGGCGCAGAGATATATATGCGATTCGCTGGAAAATCGAAGAACCACAGGGTAACAAGCGCAGATATTCGTTGGTGGATTTGCGTGCAACTCCATTTACTAAAATTATAACGCGGAAATGGAAAATCCAATCCAATCGGAGGCGGGGAGGTCCAGCGCGTGCCGTTGCTGTTGAGGTGATGTGGTATTTGGGCAACGGACGGAGGAGGGCGTGAGGTGGACGTTACAATTTCTTCCCACATACATAATGTAAAATATATATAAGTCGTTTATGTAGCAAGCTCACCACAAATTGTATTGTCTCTTCGGAGACATCCGATAAAATTGGAACGATACAGAGAAGATTAGCATGGCCCCTGCGCAAGGATGACACGCACAAATCGAGAAATGGTCCAAATTTTTTCGTCTTTCAGCTCGAGAAATGCTCCAAAATTTTTTCATCTTTCCCTCTCAAGAAATGCTCCAAATTTCTTTCATCTTTCCAAATTTTTTTCATCTTTCCCTCTCGAGAAATGCTCCAAATTTCTTTCATCTTTCCGGCTCGAGAAATGCTCCAAAATTTTTTCTTCTGTCCAAATTTCTTTCATTTTTCCAGCTCGAGAAATGGTCCAAATTTCTTTCATCTTTCCGGCTCGAGAAATGCTCCAAAAAATTTTCTTCTGCGTTTTCCTTTCCCGCCTTTCGCTGGTTCGAAAATGTCTTTTTCCAACCAAAAAAAATAAAAAACAATTAAAATTGGATTTAAAAACAAAAAACTAAAGCAATTTATCGAAAAAAAAATCAGTTTAAATGATTTAAAAACAAAAATACTAAGATAAAGCAATTTATGCAGGAAAAAATCAATTAAAATGATTTAAAAACAAAAAATAAAGTAATCTAGAGATAAAGAAAAATAGCATCACTCAAAAAAACAACAAAGCAATAATTAAAAAATTAAATATTTTTTTAAACTCGAAAGAGTATTTATATTATATAAATCTGCTCCAGCAAATATTATCGACATGGTTTGTACCAATATAGTTTGTACGTATAATCTTATATTGTGAAGATGAAGATGAAGTTCAATGAAATTAATGTTTGTATTTTTTATTATTTTTCATGTTTGTAGATTTTAAAATTGGTAACTTGCTTGTGTTGTTTATAGAGCATGTAGGGATGCTTGCGGTAGCTGGGGTTGTGGTCGGGGTCATGTCTGGTAGTCCTTGTTTTATTTTTCACTCTTTCTCCAACTAGAATTCATGTGATAAAAATCTAATAATGCTATCACACTATTCCATATTCTCATATTTGTTATGTATTTGGAATTTTATTAATAATGGCATAATATCTGTTTTGTTAGTGAGCTTCTGAGGATAATTTTGTAGTTGCAAAAGACACTAAGGGAAAGTCGTCCCAAATAAGGTATTAAAATCAAGAAACACAATAAGGTCAAGCAATCCAAATATTGTAGTAGATCCAACCACTAATGAGATGTATGATCATGACATGTTTAATTTTATTGGTTAATGACCTATGATTCACTCAATTTAAACAAAAAGAAATTGGTTGGCTGGCCTTATTCAAATATCTATTCAAAATATATTTGAATTGTTATCATGCCATAACAATCAATTTATGCAACAATTCTATGGTTGTTACATTTCCTTCCCATTGAATGAAGAAAAGAGGATCAACATGCACGAATTCAAAATTCTACCTAATCAAAGAAATACATAAAATAAAGGAGGACTAACTCATCTACCCATGGATGCTTGTTGAAGCACCCATTTGAAGAGAATATGAGAGATTGAAAAGAATAGAAACCAAGAAACCTTCAAATGGCCATGCTTTGCGACTAGATTTTTTTGGAAAACCACTCGGAAAGTGGCTTGTTCCTGCTAAATCAATGTATTGATTGTGCAAGTGAAACTTGGACCTAGAAAAGATATATGCGTGGAACAAACTTACCAACCTAACCAAAAATGTGACATCGAAATGAGAACTCTAGCTCTTAAAACCCAAGTTTTTGTATAAAAAACATGAAAAAAACTCCCCAAAATGCAAAAATAGTGATGCAACATCACCCTTTTATTAGGGTTAAAATTCCTACACTAAAGACCAAATATCATGACATGAAAAACCTTTTTTCAAAAAATAAAAATAAAAATTAATTCCAAAAATTATATATATATGAAAAACGAAATTAAATAGTTTTAAAAAATAGCCTTTCTAAAAAAAAAATTAAAGAAAAAAAATATCAATAAAATGATATAAAAAACAAAAAATTAAAGCAATTTAAGAGAGAAAGAAAAAATAAACTAAAATATATATATAAAAGTAAAAATAAAAACCATTTCAAAAGAGTGATGACTATACCAATGACACTTTGCCTTGAGACAAGATGCAACTTTCAAAAAATATTTTAAATTGTTAATGTATATGCCAAATGAAGTGGCGGATTGGAGACAACTTCGAATGACTCATATATTTCAATTAATTTCTTCTAGTCATCCCTCATTATTCATGAATTCCCAAAATATTTTCTCTTGCAATCTTACCACAATGACTATTGACTCAAAAGGAATTTTTGAGTTTCATCCCTCATTATTCATGAATTCCCAAAATATTTTCTCTTGCAATCTTACCACAATGACTATTGACTCAAAAGGAATTTTTGAGTTTCTATTCTATTCCAAAAGTAAATCCTAGGAATCTAAAAACAAAAAATTAAACAATTAGAAAGAATTAAAAAAAAAAAAAATTAACTTAAAAAACAATAATATCTTTTAAAATCTATATTTAATATATATATATATATATTATAATATATATTTAAGAAAAAACTAAAGTATGCATTTAAGATGTTAATAATAAAATCCATAATAAATCAGAATAAATTTAAAAAATATGTTTATGAAAATAATTGAATTATGTGATTTTAAATCTCTCTCAAAAATTTATTGGTGCGATTTTAAATCTCTTTATACCCGATTTGAAGGAATATATAGAAAACAAGTATCCAACTAGTGATATTTCGAATTAGATTCTAGCAATCTAAGTGAATATTAAGACCACATGGTGGATGTCCCGCCTTAAGCTCCTCTTGCACTCGAAAGAACCACTTCCATTCCAAATATTTTGTTGATTTTGGAGGACCTCTTCATCATCCAAGTTTGTCTCTTAGAGCAGGAGAATTAAGGGTCTCTTTTTCTTGATCAAATATTTCAC
The DNA here is from genome assembly GCA_000404065.3 of Pinus taeda. NCBI lineage: Eukaryota > Viridiplantae > Streptophyta > Pinopsida > Pinales > Pinaceae > Pinus > Pinus taeda. The sequence continues at coordinate 8,724 of APFE030513246.1, forward strand.
TTCCGCCATCCTTTTTCTGACCTCAATCCCTAGCAATGCCAAGAGAGGGCCCTCATTACTTACTTGTTGTAAGAGTAGCCACTTGTTAAGGGGTTGAGTTTCCTCCTTTTCTTCGGATTTAATATCCCTTTAGTTTTGGATCTAAGATTGCATGTGCTCCCATTTCCTTATCCTTCTCTATTTTTTCATGCCTTACCTCTTTATTGGTCCATTTCTAATTATTTTTTTTTCTCTTCCGCTCAAACCCCGTCAACTAAGCTTGGAAAGGAAGGCCCCAATTTGGAGCTTTTATGGGGGAGGAATTGTTCCTCTTCCGAGGAAGATGCCACTCTTTTCTACTTCGATATTGTATCATTTTCTAATGGCAACATGGATTTATCATTTTTCTAAGGGCGACGCCAACTCATAGATCTTGTTGCAACCACCCTAGTATTGTTTTGTGTTTCATTTGTTTTTTTAATTTCTATGTTGTTTATTTACAATTTTTTGTCAAATTTTTTAATCAATTAATAATTAAAAAAAAATCATGTAATAGTATTAAAATTAGAACTAATTCTATGTTTTTATTTTTATTTTCAATGGTACCAATCATGAATGCCATAATCTTAGTTAATTGTAATTTGAACCCCAAAAATACAATAAAATAAAATAAAAATTGAACAAGCTTAGAAAACAAACATTTGAAAAAGAAAAAGGTAGACAAACTTTGAGTGTCCACTTTTAATATTTTTGGAAGTCATAATATTTGGACGTTAATGCCATCGCTGAAAAATGTAGGAATTTTAACCTTAAAAAAGGGTGATGCTGCATCACCACTTTTGCATTTTGGGTTCTTTTTAATGCCTTTCTTAGTCAAGATATTTGGTTTTTAATGCCATGGTTAGCAAATGTTGGAATTTTAACCCTAAAATAAAAAAAGGGTGATATTACGTCACCACTTTTCAAAATAAGTATAAAAAATAGCACTAAATGTGACCTCTAAAGAAAAGAACTCGATCAAGTTCTCAATAAGTCAGTAACATTGTTGCGGCTGAAACTTGGACTTGGAAAGAAAGATGATGCCTAATTTCTTTCATCCAATAAGATGCTCCTCAAGGAAAATATAGTGGTGCATCCCTTAATGTAACATACCACTCTTGGATTTGGATGCCATAACATCCTTTAGAATATTGATTACTAAGATAGTTTATGGCAATATAGTTTGTAGGCATGAACTCATATTGTGAAGATGAAGTTCAATGAAATTAATTTATGTATATTTAATAACTTTTCATGTTTATAGATTTTAAATTGGTAACTTGGTTGTTCATTTTATAGAACGTGCAGGGTAGTTGGGGTTGTGTGTGGAAGTTCCTATTTCTTTTCCATCTATTTTTGCAACTAAAATTTGTGTCATAAATCTTATTGTGGTGTGATTTCTTCATATTTCCATCATTATTTTCATATTTGTAAATATGTTAATAATGGGGAATTCATTCTATTAATGGGCCTGTAAGGACAATTTCATGGTTGTCAAATAAATTGAGGTCAAGCAATCCCAAATAGGGCCTTAGAATCAAGGAAGATAGTAAGGTTCATAAATCTAGATAAAGCACTATAGACAACAATTAATGAGATGATTAGTCATGATATGCTTATTTCTATTGGTTATTGACCCATGGATGCACTTAGTTTTAACAAAAAGGTCATTGAAGTAGTGATCTTATTACATTGTGCATTGAAAATAGATATGGATCATTATTATGCCATAATGATGAATTTATATGGAAAGTCTATGGCTATTACACTTCTTACCTTTGATTGAAGGAATTGCATCCATCATACACTTATTCAAAATATCTTGTAAAGAGAGAAGTACATAAGAAAAGGGAAAAACAACATACCAACCCATGGAGCCATATTGAAGCACCTAACTAGAGAGATAATATAGTTGGGAAAAAAGGTAGGAAGAAAGCAACCTTGAAATGACCAATTTATTCTTCTCTATATATCACATTAGTCACCACTTGAATGATCTTGGAACCATTATATATTGCAGTGTATTCTCTTTGGAAGTGAAAAAAAATATATTATTTGATAAGACACACTATCATTTTATGAATATGAGTGGAGTATCAATACTTAGCTACCTAGATAGTATTCTACTAAAAAGAGTTGATGGAAGAGAGAACATGTCAACTACAGATTTGATGGGTGGATTTTTTAGAAAAAAAAATTGGGAAAAAGTTTTCCTTCTTACTCTATTAATGGTTCAATTGTGTGGGTGTTTCAGTTATTACCCCATTTCTTTCAACGAGTAAGATGCTCCTCATGAAAATGTAGCGGTGTCTCCATTAATTTAACATGCCTATTGAAGTCTAGATAGCATAACACCTTTAAGAAGATCCATTGTTGGTATAATTAGTGGAAATTTAGTCTATAGGCATAGACAAATATAATGAAGATGAGGTTTGGTGAAATAAATTTCTTTATATTTAATAATTTTTTGTGCTTATAAATATTATAATTGGTAACTTGCACTATAATATATGGTGCCTATGTTTGATGGGGATTTTTGACAATACAGATAAAATAAATAGTACCATCGAAAATTACTAAGGAATCATCATTTTTTTTAGTATCTTTGTGCATTGATGTTTTTTAGACATCAGACTATTGGTGCTTGTTGCAAGACTTGTGACAACTCTTCGATAGTGTTTAATAGTGCTTTCCGTCTTACTCCATTAGTGGTTCAATTGTGTGGGTGTTTTAGTTCTTACTGCATTTCTTTCAACGAATAAGATGATCCTCATGAAAATGTAGTGTTGTCTCCATTAATTCAACATATGGTGTCTATGTTCGATGGGGAGTTTTGATGATATTGATAAAATCAATCATATGGTCAAAAATTACTAAGGAATTATCAAATTTATTTTATTATCTTTGTGCCTTAATGTTTGTTAGACATCTAACTATCAGTGCTTGTTGCAATACTTGTGACAACCCTTCGATAATTTGCAATAATGTTTTCCTTCTTAATCCATTAGTGGTTTAATTGTGTGGGTGTTTTAGTTATTACTCCATTTCCTTCAATGCATAAGATGATCCTAATGAAAATGTAGTAGTGTATGCATTAATTCAACATGCCTATTGAGAAGCTAGATATCATAACACCTTTAAAAGGATCTATCGTTGGTATAATTAGTGGAAATTTAGCCTATAGATATAAACCCATATAGTGAAGATGAAGTTTGGTGAAATATTTTTATTTATATTTCATAATTTTTTGTGTTTATGAATCTTATAATTTGTAACTTGCACTACTACATATGGTGTCTATGTTCGATGGGGAGTTTTGACAATACAAATAAAATCAATTGTACCTTTGAAAAGTACTAAGGAATTATAAAAAATGTATGGCTTGCATATTAGGTTTAAATATTACGAGTGTGTGTGTGTGTGTGATGCAATATCTAGAAGATATCATGGTATGATTTTTTTCATAGTTGGTGTACTTGGTCAACTTGATGAATTTCATGTATATTGATTGCATGTACAAGCATGCATAAAGTTGAGGCTGAATGTTTGGATATAAGAAAAAAATATTTGTGAATCCACACGAATGATTGATATTTTAGTTTTTATATCTACAAGAAATATGAAAATTTACATGGTTGTAGAAAAGTTGTACATATTCCTATTCCTTTATTTGTGCAATTGGAAAGTTAAAAACCTTCTTGTGCATAACGACCAAAAATTTTGTTGTGAGACAAAGAGGGAAAATTGTTTAAATAGAGAATGCACGTTAGCTTAAGGGAAATGCACTCCCAATGGTGAATTTTGTATGATGAGATGATGGATATAAAGACTATTGAGTGAAGCATTCTTTAAGATGAGATATATATTCCTTAGGAAGAAAATGCACACTCAAAATGAAAATTATATGTCTTCCACATGAAAACATGGCATGTTGTAAAATGCATGTCTTAGAGTGAATAATGAAAGGCTTGCATTAGGATTTGCATGATAACTTATTGAAATAATATTGTTAGTTAAAACTCATATCTCTAGATGAATTATGTACATTATGTACACCATCCTTATGAAATTTCATGGAAACACGATATTGAGAAAAATGCACACCTTGCTAGGGAAATGTGCACTCCCTCAAGTGAAAATGCATGTTGAATGCATGGAATGGTTTTTGTACATGTTAAGAAAGAATACGCAACCTTTGATAAGGACAATTGCATGCCCTTTAATTTATGTGAAAAGATATAATTACATAACCATTAATTTATGCTTCCTTAGCCACACAAATGGTCTTCATGGGAAGAAGATTGAAAATCAATGGTAATCCATTATGAGATGAAGATGCTACTATGACATTTCTTATAACAAAAATGAATCCAAGTATGACAATTTATTTAAAACATACTTAGGTATATTACCTAGTTACACTGCATATAAGTTGTAACTTATATTCAGGGTTGTACAACATCTTTCAATAATTTTCACTAAGTGTTAAACAAACCTAGATTCATCTTAATTCCAGATCTACCAAGTGTCGAGAAGGATTAAATATCTTTTCACTCTAAAAGATGTTTGCATGTTAATAAATTTGATTCCTCTTAGCACTTGGTAGATCCGAAGTTAAGATGGATCTAGGCTAATATATATATATTATATATATATATATATTATATATTATAAATATATAATATAAATATATATATAATAATATATATATATATATATATATAATATTATATAATATATATATATATATATATAGCATTGGCAAAACCATGTGATGTCAAACTTGGAGTCAAAGTTGTCAAATGGTAAATTACTATTTTACCTCAATTTTATTTTAATTATTACAATTATATTATTTATTAGTATTTATTTATTTATTATTATGTAATTTGGTCGAGTCAAAATGCTTACAGAACATAACCAAACAAGACAGAACATTGCAACGTCTCTTCCACACTAGGCTAGAGAATGCCTCTTGACCCAAAAACAAAACAACACATGGTCATAACACATTGAATTATGTTTTCAAGTAAGGCCATTTTCAAACATGTCATAATCTCAACTTACTGGTAGGTTAACTAAACAAGATTTTGTAGGTAATTACACACTCTAACAAATAAACAAATGGAATTGAATAGTGAGAAGAAGTATGAACATGTATGAATACATATAGTTTGTAGTTATTTCATTCATTACTTTTAAAAGAAAATTCTTTAAAATGGCTTCAGTTGTTTTTTTGTTGTTGTTGTCTTTGGTCCTCTTCAGGGATTTGTTTGTTGGTGCACATTGTGGGGCTTATGCCATTTTTTTTCTAAGGCTTTTCTAGCTTGTTCTTTGCCACCCATTTTCGGGCTTGTTATTTTGTCTATCAAGCAGCATATGCCCTGTTTCCCGAAGGTTGTCTCTGCCCTATTTCGTTGGAATTGTTCAGTGGTTTTATGAGCCATTTTGTAATGGTTTTCGCTCATTGTTGGGATTGTATGCATGGTCTCTATGGATTTCATGCTATCCTTTTGGGTTCCTCTAGTTGGCAATTGCCATATTTTGTCTTTATTTTCTGGAATTGTGTCGTCCATATGCAAAATGTAAATTTTCCTCCTCTGGTTGAATAAAATTAGGTGTTGTTTTTCTATAGGGAAAAAAAGAAAATTATTAAAAAATATTATAAAGGAGGAAAAGAAAATTATATAATGGGTCTTCATAAGCCCTCTCTAACATCAAAGAAAGCCATGTGTAAGAATTAAAACTATAAAAACAATTGGAAGAGGCTCAATATATGCCTTTTGGCACTTAACTGCATGATCAAGAGCTATCCAAGGAGTAATTCTCATTTGAATAGACCAAATCTAATGGCATGCAATGTTTGTACCAATGGTTCTTAGTCATCATTGATACCTTTAGTACTACTATCGATAAAATAAGAAAAGGTTCCAATACAATGGTTTCAAATCATATTGCTATTTTCCACAAGTCACATTTTGATTGATAGTAGGTTGAAATATTACATTTCAATATTTCTCAAACTTTGATTTGATACTGGTTTTGGCTACACTTGATATTGTGTTTTCAGTTCCCTCACATGATTATGTCAACCTTTCCAAAAAAAAATATAAAAGCGCAAGTACCTTCATATTTTGGTTTACCTATATGATAAGAATATATAGATGTACCTAGTCTATTACTGGTCAAAGAGTAGTTTTCCAAGTAAACTTTCCAAAAATTTGTAATATTTTTAAGCTTTTGATATGTGTTTTATTTGGAAACATTTAGAAGACAAAATGCATCAATTTCACGTTGTTATGGCTTGTATCAATGCATTGAAGTGAGCTTGATAACGATTTTTGATGATCTATATAAAATCAATCAAGATGTTGGAAATTACTAAGTAATTATAATTTTTTTTTCATTTATTCTCTTTGTTCCCCGACATTGAGACAATAAAGTTTGATTGTTTGGATGTAAGAACATACTTCTTTCTGATTATATAAGGCTATTTGGTATTTTGGTTTGTATATCTACAAGAAAGATCATGATTTATAGGATTATAAAATTTGTACATCTGAATATACCTTTCTTTGTGCAAATGGAAAGTAAAAACACTTTGATGGGAAAAAAAACAAAAAAAATTGTTGTTGGACAAAGAGGAAAATCATTTAAATTTTCCTTCTTAAAAAGTATGCCAATTTATGGAAAATGCACTTCTAGTAGTGGATTTTCTATGATGCGATGGTGGATATATAGGCTATTTAGTAATGCATTCCTTATGATAAGATATATATTCCTTAAGAAGGAATTGCATGCTCAAAATGAAAATTATGTGTTTTTTGCTTGAAAACAAGGCATGTTGTAAGATGGATGCCATCGAGTGAAAAATGCAAGCCTTATGTTAGGTTTGCATGATAACTTCTTGAAATTATAATTATAGCTAAAATTCATATCTTGACATGAATTATGTACATTATGCACATTGTCCTTATGAAATTTCATCTAAACAAGGCATTCAAGAAAACACATGCTCTGTTGAAGAAAATTGCATGCCCTAAAGTGAAAATGCATGTTGAATTAATAGAATGGTTTTTGTGCATGTTAAGGAAGAATATGCACACCTTGATCAAATTAAATGCATGCTTTCTTTATAAAAATTCATTCCTTTGACATAATTGTGTAAACCCTAATTGATTCTTCCTTAGCCGTATGAATGGTATTCAGGGGAAGAAGATTGAAAAAAATCTTGGTATTCATGTTTTGTAGCTTTAAGATGGCATAAAACCTAAATGGTTCTTCCTTAGCCCATATGTATTCTTACATTTATAACTCTAAAATGCTTTAAAAGTTTATTGAAATTTGTTTTACACATCCACCACTATTCTCATCTTGTTTTCAAGATGCTAGAGTAAAACATAAGTGGTGAGAAGACATGGCATTTAAAGAAAAAAAAAATTATCTTCCTTATTTATTATTAGATTCTAGTTCAACAATTCTTAATTGGGAAAAATATTGAGGGGCTTACCAGGACCATAACCTCAATCATGGATGCATGATACCTTATGAAGGATTTTGGAAGTCATTATCTAGCCCATAATGAGAAATCTACTTCTAATTTGGTTGCCATATCTCTTTGTGAGTTTTGTTTGAAAATATTATTCGAATTGTAATTATTTATTTCCAAGATGGTGAACTTACTGTGATTACTAGTGAGTCTTAAAATTACCATATTTTGACATGTTCATTTCCTTATTTCTAATCCATTTTCATATACTAGTAATCTTATATTAGCCCATTTTAATGCTTATATGCAAGTTTTAAGACTTAGGTGCTTCCAACTACATTTCTAAGTATTTCTTTGAATTGTGGTTAGAATTTGGGAGAACTAGTGTAGTATGTATTTTCTTTTAAATTAATTGTTGACATGTGAACAAGTTGCTATAGGAATGGGTCCACAAGCTAGGAGGTTGAAGAGATTTGAGTTAATGATGCAAATAATTTGTAGATCAATGTATTGAAAATATAACATGCCATGGATGAGGAGATATACTACCTCTAATCATGTAGCCACTCGGGGAAGATAATGCAACAAATATTTCATGGTTTCAATTATTGGAAGGAATATTTCAATGTGCCCAAGTCGGCATATATTTATATATTAGCTTCAAGAAAGCTCATGTAAAAAAGAGAGTGTCATCTTTATTTCAAAGGGAGGACTCTTAGAGAACATGGTCCAAATTATTATGACATAAAATTCAAATTTCATGAGGTCTTGCTCCAATTCCAATTGTAGTTTTAGTATGGTGGTGTGTCATTTAGTTTGAGTTATGCTATTGTAGTCTTGATTCAGTGCCCTATTCTTGGAGAGAAATCTCACTCCATAGAGAAAATAATTGTATATATTGGTAAAGGATTTAATTCCTTGTGTGAGTTTCCCTATCTATGCACCTTTATTTCCTTTATAGTTAATTTCATTTTTAAGAAAGTGCATTTTATTTTTATGCAATGACATTTTCAATTCATAGTTTAGCTTTTACAAAAGCTTGCAAACAACAAGAGTTTTGATATGTAGAAAAACTAATTGCCTAACCCATGCAAGAAGTTTTTATGGTGATAGAAAGGTTCCCATTAACATGATCTAACTATACATGCACTATCTATGAAGGTGAACATACAATGAAAATTTTCCCATCCTTACCTGGTCTCAAGGAAATTTACTAAGGAAAAAATCAAGCTATAGAAAAATTGAATGCTCTAGCACCAAAGAAGACTTTGCAAATAGGACCTTCAAGTCTAAATTCATACCATACACCTAAAGGTTCTCATAATTTTTCTAGAAACCAACATTTTCTCAGTTTATGAGTCCTCTTATGCCTTGATATACATATGTTCCACAACAAGTCCAAAACCATCATTGGAAGTAGGGATGACAAGGGCCTCATTATAACAATTTTCTTGCTTTTTACTATACTTTACCACCAAAACAATATTATTTTGCACCATTCCAATAGTCATATCCTCAAACTTAATAGCCTTGAATAATTACATGACCACAACTATTGCAATTATCATAACCACCATTTTCCCAACCTCAATTCCCGACATAACTACTTGCTCAACTGATTTATAACGCTTATAAAAAAATACTAACTTAATAGGTTTTTAAGGTTGAGTTGCCTCCCTTCCCCACATATGTGATCATAGCATTTGGGTTGCAAGATATCCAACTGGGGTAAGGGAAGGTTCTCAATAAAAACAAAGACTTTCCAATTATCATTGAAGAAGAATAAAAGGAGGAAAATACTGGTGAAAAAAACAATAACAAATAAATAAACAAACTCCTAAAAATGTGCAGTCTTCACCATCATCTAATGCACCTCCCTAGCCAAAAAGGATGATCCTAGAAAAGCCTATCAAGCGCCTTGAATTTGACCTAGTTTCAAAATTAAGATGTATTTGCATCAAAGTCCCTTTGTTATAAGCTCTTAAGGACATCTTGATTTATGCTGAAACTATTAGGGATATTTTCCTTACAAAAGTATGAAGGAATAAGATAGACTCATAAACCTTTTTTTGTTGTTGGGAAAATCAATGATTTAATGTCAGGATGAGCCTTTATGGAAAAATATATGGATCCAAAAACCAAGTTGTTTTGGTACACGTTGGAGGAGCGAGTTGGCTCAACCGACTAGCCCTAAGCTATTTCGACAAATATTCATTGTAATGAAGGCTAACTAATGATAGACTAAGTAACATGTTTGTTCAGATAGTTAGACTAGAATAAATGTCTTGACAAGTCTATATATATTTCTATTTGTATACGATGTAATAGTTATAGTTCAAGTTCTTGTTCAACATATAATAAGATATATATGTGCTCTTCTATTCTTGAATCTCCATTACTGTGTATTCATAATGTTAGATAATTTTGGTATTCATAATGTTAGATAATCAAACTATTTCATTAGCTTGATATTCATTATAAGCCAAACATATTTAAATCCCAAATCAATTAAATATCTTGCTCTCGGTTGGGTTAGATCTATATTTGCCTAATTGAGATAGGATTAGGATTTAGTTCCTTTTTCTTGCATTTAGAATTAGTTTGCATTTATATTGATTCTACATTTTTAGAAGTCCTCTTTTGAGGAAACACTTTAGATTGGCTTGGTGTTCCACAAAAACAACTGAAGGATCATTCTTCTTGCTTGATCAGATAGAATAATTGATCTGATGGCCCTAGCTATTAGCGATTGAAGACGTATTTAAAGTTGATAGTGGTTGGAAGGAGGTAACTGGACCTAGTTAAACCAGTCGAAGCCACTATTCCAAATGGAAAAGAAACTGCTTTAAGTTCTGGATGGGTGGTTTTCCCCAATGTTGTTGCAACGATTTTTGAGGCATCAATAGGAACATACCTCAACAATCCCGGAAACTTAGTCATGTACTCTTCATCTGTCATGGAACCCATCTTGAGCTCATAGAATTCCTTGGCATTTCCATCATAATATCTCTCAGACACGTACTTCTTCCCGAGTAGTCTTTTAAACTCATGCCAACTTAGCTCCTCTTCCTTGATGACTCTGACATGCTTAACATCTTCTCACCAGATATCTTATTTTCCCTTGAGACAGGTGATAACTATCTTGGCTTCATATTATTTGAATAATCATGTAATCTGAAGAACTTCTTCATCCCAAGCAACCATGCTCCTACATCTTCTTATTTCTTCACTTCCCCATCAAAATTAGGTTGTTTGGATTTCCTGAACTCATATGGAAAGTACCCCCTCTCACTCCTCCTATAAGGATGCTCGTAGTAATAATGATGATATCTCTTAGAACCAGAGCTAGAATATAATCTATTAGTCTTATCCTGCTTTTTAGGTGTATCCAAAGATCTTCCAACTTTGATTGTATAATATTTTTCCATCATGTGCCTTCTCTAAGACCTACTACCATATGCCCCATTGGTATTCTCTTCATGTATATCTCCATGACTACTCCCCAGCTGTCCCTACTTCTATAAATATGTAAGGCTTTGAATAATTACTGCATTGACTTCTACTTGCTTTTCCTGAGCCTTTGCAAGTATTTCCTATACATTAATTAACCTATTATTATCTGCATTGCAACTTATGATCTCTGCCCTCAGACTCCTCAATGTATTTTCTAAATTAGGAGAGTACTCTTCCCCTTACTGCTCAATTGACCTCTCCCATTCCACTGATTTCACATTAGGCCTGTAAGGGGATTCATGTGAACTATAGTCCACCACTTTGCTCTTCATCTCTGATCTTCTACTTCCTGCAAACATACCATGTCAAATAAACCAAATAGAATACATAATCAAAATGATACCTCAATGTATCTAAGGGGAGGCTATCACATCAGTCTAGATTAGTACAATACAATATCACAAGCATATCAACTCATACATGAATATTATAACCATAATTATAATAATGCATGCATAGAAAACACATAGAAAACTGACATGCATGCATAACAATCACATTCACCCCAAGGTCCAATGCTACAACCTCACCCAAAGAGAATGAAACTTGCTCTGATACCACCTTGTAACACCCCCTCCCGCATTACCTTCTTTTACAAGCTCTCCAGGGTAAACATGAGTTGAGGGTTACTATGACATGACCTGACCTCCAAGTTATAGTTATAGAAGTGGGGCCTACAAACCAAAATACATACTACAACACCTCAGTGACACTAGATCACTTAGTAGCTTGACAACCACTCCTAGTGATCACTCCATGAGCTAGAACTCATTTTCACAAGCTTGACACCCCAACCACACACATGACACGCTTTGCATGTGGTTGAAGGCTCCAACCTCACACATAATCATACCTCCATGCAGTTATTATCAAAATTCCCCTGTTATATGCATATGGTCATGAGATCTGCACCACTTTTCACTGCTAGTCTTCAGGCCACTACCCAAAACAACCTAGAACATTCCAAAATTAAGTCTAGTGCAATGAAAAGTATATATGATAAGTACTAAGGTTGGATATTGCTCATAAATTACAAAACACATGAGAACATCTCATTAAACACATGGTAAACATATAAGCTATAGGTCATGAATGCATATTTTATCAAGATCATCTAAACTTCATCTGAGAATCATCAAGAAGGATCAATGCCCTGAAGCTAGCTGGAACAAAACTTGTTAGCCCATGCATTCATCAATCATTCAATAACTTATCAAATCATGAACATGATCCATAGTAAGAGCACATCATATAACTATACAAATAACCAACATATAACCATAATAGAATCCATGAAAATCAACCATAAAATCAACACAATGATCATTACAAGTGCTCATAGGTCACATTAGGAAAATATCTCATATTAACATATGAAAAATCCAACCAAGTTAAGGACTTCCATGTACCACCCAACCATAGATTGGGCTGAACCAAATATCTCTTTCAGACAATCACCTACGTGCCATATTCCAAGCATGAATGTGGGATCATCTAGGTTATGTTATCACTTTGTTATTTCTTTTGAAGTTAATAAAGAAAAAAAAGTCAAAGGTAACCACAAACCACTTTTGGAGATCAGGGCATAGCCATCCTGATGCTTAGAGAGGGCTCTCTCTTTATAATTTAACTTTGTTTTACTTAAGATGATTTTAGGCTAGTTATTGTTTACACTTGGATTTTGGTTTGAAATTGGGTGGTGGGATCACTTTACTTAGATGAAAAGAGGTTTGTTTTACCATTGGGCTATGGAGTCGAATGTCAGACAAACAAGACTGGATTTAGTTCTAAAAATAGTGTCTATAGGGAAATATACTTGAGTTACTATAGATATCAAAGGTTAAATGGTGAAATGGTTTCAAATTGGATCCACCGATAAATTAAGGATTCCCTAGGTCGGACTTTTGAAGGAATGAAAGAAGTCAACTGGGATGGGAGAGCAATTAAGGGTTCTCAAATCCAGGTATTAGAGGAAAAAATGTAAATGACTAACTGTGTAAAACAGAGTGTAATTAAACAATTCCTGAGTGATATATCTAGTTAATTCATTCAAATGTAGAACACATTTCAAATTATGAAACACATAAGAAGGTAAAAAAATAAAACAAAGAAGATACTTCAATACAAATGGCTCATCTCATGAAACCTGTAGCGAAATGCTTTTATTACTTGCTCCACTCTGTTGACTTGAAAATGATACAATCACCCTTAGGTTTAAGATCAAAATAACTCTAGAAATGTTAAATAATCCACCCCAAAATAATTCAAATGAAGAGGTGTTTATACAAATTCTAAACTGAAATATCTTGAAAAAATATAAAGATTGGTTTTACAAATATCTCAAACTGTTTTACATTAATAGAACTTAAATAAAGGACACTCAAAACTAATGAATATATTTGGAACTATATTTATGGATTGATGGTGACCAAGAAGAGAAATTCGAATTTGATAGCAACTCTTAATTGATGATGAGGCTTCCAAGTCACTAACTATCTCCTTCCTTTATGCATTCTGCCCCAGAAATTTTGCAAAATTAGGGTCCATTGATACCTTTGTATATCTCAATCCGAGATAGATATATAAAAAATGAAAGAGGTTATTGTAGATAATTATGTGATTGAGATAAATCTCTTTCAATTTCCCAAAACTCAGCTCCAGTAGTTCATAATATTCTCTGTAAAAAGATGTCAAAAACAGGACTTTTCACAGTCCAAAAAATAGGTTGTGAAGATATGAATTTATCTCCCTTTTTGTAATACCTGTGTAAAATGTGAGATAGGTTTTTGTAGATTGTCTTTTTAGGAAGAAAAAAATTCTCCAATTTCTCAAAATTCATATTGGATTGGCCACAATAGTTTCTGCAAAAGTATGAGGTAAACAAGAAATTTTTGGAAAATGTACCATTCCTGCTCTGATTTCATCTTTTAACCTTAACTTTTTTTTAGCTTTTTTTTACCTTTACTTTCGATAAACTTCATTGTTGCTGGTGAAAGTGTCTTCATCTCTATTTAACCCTTTCTGCCTCTATGTTTACTTTTATTGTTTATCTTGATTGCTCTATTTTTCATCTATCTTCACTTTGACATGAATTTATTTTGTCTGTATGCTTTGTAACTGTCTTCCATGTTGTTTGTCTTCCCGTTGGCTACTTTTATTCACTTTGATTTTTCAATCTGATACACTTTTACTGATACTCTTTCATCTGGCTAATTTATCTTTTACCTTTTACTGTGCTTTTTTGACTTTCACTGTAACCTTTGTACTTTTACTGTACATTTTCAAATGAGAGGGTTGTTCTGGTTTTTTCTCAAAATACCTAGAAATTGGTGAATTGGATTGCAAATTGGTTTGAATGATAATTTTAGAGGGTATGGTGGCTACATACATGAACTGGACACTCAAATTAGGTGTCTAGAGCTTCTTCGGGTAGTAGATGGTAATGAATTTTGGTCGCAGAGGCTCAAGGTGTCGTAAATGTATTGGTATGGTTTTATAGAAAAACGAGCGAAAAAGGATGAAATGGGGCTTCTCGGCATTTTAAAGGGAAACAATTATATTTTGGCAGGGAAAGTATTTTATGAACAGTGGACAGTTTTCGCGTTGGGCGAGGAGGCAGTTTTGGAGGCCATCGCATCGCTTTTGGCAGGTGGGAAGTTTTCCCCGAGGGAACACGATCTATGCTGGAGACTGACAGGTAGAAAAATCGGGCCTGAGAAAATTGTGAATCTTGCATGCTCTCGAGCTGATTAAGGTCGGAGAGGGAGTGAGCGCGATATGGATGTGCATCGTTAGATCTGGGGGTGAGAGATCTAACAGTTGTCGTGCAGTGAAGTTGCACGGAGGGAAATCAAGGTGAAGATTTGTGGGGTTTTCTTTAATGGCACCAAGGGTTGGTGGGTTAATAGGTTTATGTTAGGGAAATATGAAGCGGGGAGTTAATTTAAACCATGTGGGGGATGAAACTATAGTTTATAATTAAATCAGGGTTTGGATAGTATATATGAAGGAGTTATTTAATATGGGAAAAAGATATATCGGGGAGTTAATACATTGGGTTAGTATGTTAATATGAAATGAATGCGCAGAATGTAAAATATAGTAAGGATAATGTAAAATATGATGTTTGGCTTGAATTTCTTCATTGTGGTGGCCCAATATCAACATTTAACACTTATACTTAGGATAAAAGCTTTTTTTGTTTGGGTTTTTGAGTATTTTGAATGAGAGGGGAATTAGTTAAGGGGGTTTTACCTTAAAGGGAAAGGGTGTTTTCATGAATGAGAAGGGTTTCAATATGGTGGAATCCAATACTTGATGTCTATGAGTCATTAAGCCAAGAGTCCAGTCCCACCAAAAGTCAGAGAAATGCTCTGAGCCTTTATTGCTGAAGGATTTTAGTACTGGAGCACATTGTGGGGAGAGAAATTAGTAATATGCCAAATGATGTTTATCCATGATTGTAAAAATTGCTTGTACCTACTCATCTGTTATTTTAACATTTTATTCCTTATTTACATGGGTGCATTTAAGCTTGAAAACCCTTATTTATTTTTCTTTGAAATAGGAAACTAACTAATTCAAACCTTATTTCATCCAAGAGCTCAGGTTACATTGTTGAGCTCCCTATCATTCTCTATTTTAACTATTGATCTGCCAATATTAAACTGTTTGGCTTTATTCTCTATCTATCAACATTAAATTTAAAGCATGATAAATCAAGATTAAGTTGTTTGACTTATCATGGATTATGGTATTTTAAACAAGCTACATATAATCATTATTTGCAAAAAATGTAAAATAGTAGTGCCATTTGAATTTGCACACTTTCATGATCTATTTTTATCTCTTTTTGTGGGGTTCACATTTTTCACTTTTTTTTTTTTTTTTTTTTTAATTTTATTTTTATCTTTGTTCTTTTTTTCCTCTGATTGTTTTTTGGGATATGCCCTCTTTACATTTTTTAATTTGGGAATACATTTTCAAGATTATGAATCCTATTATTATAGGACCCTAACAGTGGCTCCACATGGTGATGGCATCTCCTTATGAGATGTCAATAACATCGTCGACTAGTAGCTTGATCCAATGGGCCAATCCCAAACATGTATATGCTTTGTTGTATAATCTCTGTGACTAAAACTCTTCAACTGAAAATACACCCTTTTCTACAAACTGAAATCTGATCTGAAACTAAAAGAAGGTACTGCATTTCTCAAACCAAACTAATAGATCATCAAGATCTTTAGGACCTTCTTTCCAGGCTTCAATTTCTAATGAATTATTTCTTAAGGATGATGTAAAATGAAAACTAAAATAAACTGAATTCCTACCTACTTACTCTAATCATCTGTTCAACTGCTAGTTAGGTAAAATGAAACAACCAATGCAACCATTCAAGCATTATGTAATTTGATGTATTTTGCTGCATTTTCTTGTTTGTGATCAAAATTGAGATTCTAAAACCAAATATAACCTTGTCAACAAATGAGAAGATAAGGAAATACTTGATTTCGTTGTTAGAAAATTATATATTATAGAGCAATGGAACACATAGAATATAGCAGAAATATAAACACAGAAAATGCATAAAACTAGAGAGACACAGATATACATGGTTCACCCAGTTTGGGCTACATCCACCCCGAACAGCTAGTCCTTCCTTTCTATTATCTAGAAAAATGAAGAGACACAACCTATAGTAGATCTGTTGTAATATCCTTTGTTTTCTCTCACAGCCTCACCTCTTTGTTTCTCTCTCAGAGAATACACATCTATTACACAGCCTCAATACAATGCCCTCATACAAAGAGAGGGGTTTCCTTCTAGGGAAAAAAACCCTAAACTAAACATAAGTTCTACCGTCAGATCATTTGCCTATTGAAAAACCCAAATTGACTAGAAATTACTATACTTTTACAAGGCAATTTTACATTTGTTTTTAGCTTCAGGGAAACTGCCCCTGAAACCCTCACCGAGGGACTGCTGGCCCCCGGACCCCCCAGCAGGGGGGGATTAGCCCCCCCAGACCCCCGCAGGGGAGGGGGGACAAGTCCCCCCCAACCCCCCGCAGGGAGGGGTGTACAAACTTCCTGGGGTATACATCCGGCTAAAACAAAGACCTCTAAATAATCATGCTCCACACCCAACAATCTCCCACTTAGAGAATGATTGTAGCAACTCCACCGTTGCTTCATTTGCTGGACAATGACTCCTCTTTGGAACTATCTGTTTCTCATCTTCATTTTCATCCTTGAAGACCAATTGAAACTGAGCATATTCTCAGTTTCTGCCTGGTTACAACTTTTGTTAGTATATCTGCAAGATTCTGGCTAGTGTGTATCTTTTGCAGCTTCAACTCTCCATCTTCCAACACTGATCATATGAAATGGTACTTGAGCTGTATGTGTTTAGTTCTGGAATGAAATGTTGAGTTCTTTGCAAGATGAATGGCACTTTGGTTATCATTGTATAGTGTGCCCATATCATGCTTCTTACCCAATTCACCCATAAACCTTTGTAACAAAATTATTTCTTTACTAGCCTCTGTAGCAACATTATTCTCTGCTTCTGTTGTTGAAAGTGCAACAACACTTTGGATTTTTGGAACCCAACTGATAGTTGTTCCACCTACAATAAATACATATCTTGTAGTGCTCCTCCTGTTATCTCTGTCACCTTCCATATCTGCATCAACATAACCCTGTAGAGAAATGTTTGAACCACCAAAGCATAATGCTTGATTTGTGGTACCTTCCAAATATCTGTGAATCCATTTCACTGCCATCCAATGTTCCTTTCTTGGATTGTTCATGTACCTGCTTACAACTCCCACTACATGTGCAATATCAGGCCTTGTGCAGACCATTGCATACATTAAGCTTCCAACTGTTGATGTAAATGGAACTTTAGACATATAATCCATGTCTTCTTGGGTCTTTAGGCACATTTCCTTACTAAGATTGAAATGGCCAGCAAAAGGTACTAACTGGTTTTGCATTGTGCATATTAAATATTTTTAACACCTTTTGTATGTACTCATTCTGAGACAATGTTAATTTGCGATTTTTCCTATCTCTAGTTATTCTCATACTAAGGATTTGTTTTGCAGCTCCCAAATACTTCATTGCAAATGAATTTACTTTTGAGCACATTTATTCCCTGCATGTTAGACCTTGCAACAAGCATGTCATCCACATATAATAACAATATAATATAGCTGCTATCATTTTTCTTTTCTCAGATAAACACAATGATCAGAGTGACATCTAGTATAACCTTGTTCAGACATAAACTTGTCAAATTTTAGATACCACTGCCTTGGAGCTTGTTTTAAGCCATACAGACTCTTCTTCAACCTGCACACTAGTTTCTCCTTCTCTTTTACCTCATATCCTTATGGCTGCTGCATATATATCTCTTCCTCCAAATCCCCATGGAGAAAGGTTGTCTTTACATCTAACTGCTCAAGATGCAAATCTTCAGCTGCTACAAGACTCAAAATAGCTCTGATTGAAGTCATTTTAACAACAGGAGAAAATATTTCATCAAAATCAATACCTTTCTTCTGTGCAAACCCCTTCACCACAAGTCTAGCTTTGTACCTTTGTTTTCCTCCATCTTCTTCCTTCAACCTGTAAACCCATTTATTCTTCAATGTAGTTTTTCCTATGGGCAACCTGACTAAGTCCCAAGTTTGGTTATGCATTAAGGAGTCCATATCTTCTTCCATGGCTACCTCGCACTTCTTCCTGCTTTCAACCTACATTTCTTCTTCATAACATTAGGGTTCACGAGAATCAGTCAACAATAAATAATATAATGAAGGAGAGTATCGTTTAGGGGGTATACTTATCTTGGTACATCTTCTAACACCACTTTCAGGTGTTTGGTTGCCTATTACTGTTGTGGTGGTTGTTGTTGTTGTGGTTGTTGATTATTATTATTTTTAGGCACCTTTACTTTTTCAATGATTTCATCAAGAACTATGTATTCCTTGTTTTCATTTTACTGTTTCTTTTCCTACAATTGATTCTTATACAAGACCTTTTCATTGAATATTACATCTCTTCTCTTAATGATTTTGTGGTTTTTCTAATCATATAAGCGATAACCAAAATCATTAACACCATATCCAATAAAGGTACATTTATTTGACTTTGCCTCAAGCTTTGTTCTATTTTCTTTATTAATATGGACAAAGGCCTCACAACCAAAAGGCTTTAAAAAATAATAGTTTACCTTTTTACCTGTCCATGCTTCCTCTGCAACACCACCATCCAAGGAACTTGAAGGCCCTCTGTTTATTAGATAAACAACAATATCTACAACATCTGCCCAAAATTGTAAAGGCAATCCTGCATGCAATCTCATGCACCCTTGCCCACTCCATGATTGTTTTGTTCATCCTTTCTGCACACCCATTTCTGTGGTGTTCTTGGAACTGTCTTCTCTCTGTGAATTCCATGCTCTGAACAGTACCTATCAAAATCTTTACTGCAACATTAACTCCATTTTCTGATCTGGGACACTTCAATTTTTTCATGTCTCAATCTCAACCAAAGCTTTCCCATTTCTGAAAGCATCAAATACATCAGATTTATTCTAATATAATAAATCAAGTTTTTCTAGTTGCATCATCAATAAAAGTAACATAATAATGAAAGCCACTGAGAGATGATACTTGAGCAGGTCCCCATACATCTGTATGCACAAGCTCTAATTTTTCACTCTTCTTTTCTTTCCCAACTCTGAGAAATCTGACTCTCTTATGTTTTCCATAAATGGAATTCTCACAGAAGTCCAAATCAACATTCTTCAAACCCAGAAACAAATTCCTTGAGTGAAGAACCTTCATCCCTTTCTCACTCATGTGTCAGAGCCTATGATGCCATAATGTTGCATCTTTGGAAGTTAAAGCACTAACAGAGTTAGAAATATCATTGCATAAATACAATGTACCAACCTTTTCGCCTTTTGCTATTACCAGGGCTCCTTTGGTGACCTTCCATGCTTTATCTGTGAAAGTTGTCACACAATCTTCACCGCCTAACTGCCCTATTGAAATCATATTTTTCTTCAGATCTAGAACATGCCTTACCTCCTTTAGTAGCCATTCGTTTCCATTTTGTTGTTTTACAAGAACCTTACCCATTCCAACAATTTTATAGGGTTTATCATCACCCAAACAAACTTGTCAAAAATCTCCTGAACATAGTCATGAAAATATTTCTTATCAGGTGTGGCATGGAATGAGGCCCCTGAATCTACTACCCAGGAATCAATAATATTTTCGAAAGAAATAATCAAAGCATCTTGTAACACCTCACCTGTCACATTTGCTTCATGATTGTTTTCTTTTTGTGCATCTCCTTCTTCCGAGATCTACAGTCTTTCTTTAGGTGTCCTTTCTTTCCGCATTTCCAGCACACTATCCCCGATCTAGACTTGGATCTGCCTTTCCTTTATTGCGATATCGTGAGCTCTTTTCTCTTTCCATTTTTCTTCTCCTAGACTCTGCACTTAAAGCATTACCCGATGTCTCACCGAAGCTTTTCCGTTGCATTTCCTTGCTAAGGATAGCACTGACAACATCATCAAACTTTAAAGTACTAGATCCAGAAACAGAGTTACTAATGGCCATTACTAAGCCATTCCAACTTTTTGACAATGAGCACAAGAATAACAGAGCTCTAACTTCATCATCAAATTTCACCCCTACAGAACTTAACTGACTTGTAACAATATTAAAATCATTTAAATGGTCTGCAACAGATCCACCTTTCAACATCTTCATATTAAATAACTGTTTCATAAGAAATACCTTGTTTGAGGCCAAGGGTTTTTCATATAGTTTCGCCAGTGCCTTAATCAAACCCTCTGTCGTTGTTTCCTTCGAAATGTTGAAGGCGACCGATGCTGCGAGGCACAACTGTACTATTCCAAGTGCCTTTTTATCAAGAAGGTTCCATTCTTCATCTGTCATACCCGTCGGCATCTTTGATTTTTTTCCCAATGGTAAGTACATATCTTTCTGATACAAATAATATTCCATCTGCATCTTCCACAGCGAGAAGTTTTGGCCATTAAATTTCTCAACCCTAAACATACCATCTTCTGTCATTGCTCCCACTTGAACGAGGAACCCTTCTTTCCTGCGAATTTCATCAGCCAAATAGACCTTCGGCTCTAATACCAGTTGTTAGAAAATTATATATTACAGAGCAATGGAACACATAGAATATAGCAGAAATATAAACATAGAAAACGGATAAAACCAGAGAGACACATATATATGTGGTTCACCCAGTTTGGGCTATGTCCACCTCGAACAACCAGTCCTTCCTTTCTATTATCCAGCAAAATGAAGAGACACAACCTACAGTAGATCCGCTGCAATATCCTCTATTTTCTCTCACAATCTCACCTCTCTGTTTCTCGCTCAGAGAATACACATCTATTACACATCCTCAATACAATGCCCTCATACAAAGGGAGGGGTTGCCTTCTAGGGCAAAAAACCCTAAACTAAACATAATTTCTACCGTCAAATCATCCGCTTAATGAACAGCCCAGATTGACTAGAAATTATCATACTTTTACAAGGCAATTTCACATTTGTTTTTACCTTCGGGGGTGCTGCCCCTGAAACCCCCGCCGGGGGACCGCTGGTCATCGGACCCCCTAGCTGGGGGGGATTAGCCCCCCCGGACCCTTGCTGGGGGGGGACAAGTCCCCCCCTCATCCCCCCGCATGGAGGGGTGTACAAAATTCCTAGGGTATACATCCGGCTGAAACAAAGACCTCTAAATAATCATGCTCCACACCCAACATTCATTTATTGACTCTAGAAACTGTACAAAAGGATATTCCAAGATAAATGTTTAGCTGATCTAAGCAACTGTACAATTGTTTTGTATGGCCTCCATGCCATGAAAGTGAAATGTCATTTTCATATTTATCACCCTGTAGATTTTCAGATAATCTTTGTGATGGTATT
Organism: Pinus taeda; assembly: GCA_000404065.3. Taxonomy (NCBI): domain Eukaryota; kingdom Viridiplantae; phylum Streptophyta; class Pinopsida; order Pinales; family Pinaceae; genus Pinus; species Pinus taeda. Next base: position 30,743 of record APFE030513246.1, read on the forward strand.
TCTATTGATTGAAATGTCTGTTTGGTGAAACCTTTATCATCTTGATTTTGAATCTCATAGTTAGTTAATGGAGAAAAATTCTAATTACATTCATCATCTAACATATTAGCTATTCAATCATAAAATATGTGGAAGGATTGTTGCAACCTATTACATATGGGTTTTAATGGGACTTCATGGATTTCTGCATGTTGTTCATCCTTTTGTTTGGAGATATTACACCATATTTCCTTTAAAAATTGAAATGATTCAAAACATAGTGGTATAGAACTTTCTTGTGTCATCTGATTAGACGTTTGAACAGAATTTGATAACTGCACTTGTGAAACTAAAGAATCATGATTAAGATTTTCATTGTCTTCTTTGTTGTCAATATCAATACCTAAACACTGCTGATTTTTTATTGCTTTAAAGTTTTCTTTGATGAACTGAAATGAAGAAAAACAAAGAGGCAAAGAAGCTTCACTTATTTCCAAATTTTCTACACTTTCTTCCTCACTATCATAGCTGATATGAATAAGATGATCACTATTTTCAAGCTGCTGAAACTGAATTTCTTTATTTCCCAAACTAGTTTATGATTACTATGTAAAGTTAGTTTGGATTTGAAGAACATAATTATCATCATACTGATCACATTTAGGCAAATCATTAAAAGAACTAATGTCATCAAACATACACATTAGATCAGTAGATTGCTTCTCCACATATTTCTCTATAAATCTATCTTCTAATCTATGTTAGTTGGAATTAGTAGGAATTTGTTCATGGCTATCAACCTCTTCTATTTGTGAAATAAATGTGCCATGGTGATTTTGAACAAAAAATTTATCTTTCATGATGATCTTCTGTATCCTTTCCTATGTTTTCCTTGCCAAAAGGTTGAGTTTTACCTCTAGAATGTTGTTCTTCTCCACTCCTAATTTCAACTTTTCTCTTCTAATTTGTATATTAACTTCTCCATCTACTGTAATGTTCTGCATTTGTTCCAGTGTTAAGGGGTTTCTTTCTCTTTGCTGAAATTCTATCTCTGGATCAAATGGTTTTGGATAATGTAAGAGAGATGAATGAGGAGGAGGTCTTATATTTGATGGCATTGAATAATAGATTTGATTAAATCTGTCAGAAGATTTTTGTATTGTTTCATTTGGCTATCTTTTTAACTGATTATATTCTTCTATGATCACAAAAAGATTGACTTTGATTATCCATCAATCAAGGAAAAATTTGACAAACTATTGGAAATTTGAGATGTTTGCAATAGGTAGATTCTTGAACCAACTCTTTACTCTACTTTGCAAAGGGAGAGCAAAAAGTCTGATTCTAAAATCATCTTCATCAATGTCAAATAAGTCTAGATAATTCTCAAAACCTTGAATATGTTTTTGGGCAGTGATTTTACCATCTTCTCCATCAAACCTAGAGAGATACTTATAATAATTGTTAGGGAAAACATGGAGTATAGGAGGTAAGGTGAGTGGCTTATACCTATCAGGAACTTTCCAAGGTACAGGAATATGTATAGGGATTGTGAGATCATTCTTGATTATTTGAGATTTCTTGATTGGAAAATGATAGTCATAAGATTCAGAATAATGTTGCTCAAACGTGTAAGGAGATTTTATATTTACAATTTTTAAAGGAAAATAATTAAAAACTAATCTAAGATCTTATCTAAAATACAATATACATTGAAAAAACTTCTTGATGAGATAAAACATGATGTCTTGGATAACAATACAAGTTAGAAACCTGATCTTCCCATATTGTTCTTTCAGGTTCATTCCTCCAGTGGAGTCTTGATTGTGAAATTGATTTGGAGTCTCTAGGTGGATGATTTTAACCTTTGTGTGTCTAATCATTGTCCACCATCACAGATCAGATTTGAAACTGCAAAATATTTCTGAAGAAAATGTTATTCCTCCCTATTATGGTCACCAATTATGTTATCACTCTGATATTTCTTTTGAAGTTAATGAAGAAATGAAAGTCAAAGGTAACCACAAACCACATTTGGAGATTAGGACCTAGCCTTCCGGATGCTAAGAGAGGGCTTTCTCTTTATAATTTAACTTTGTTTTAGTTAAGATTTGAACTTGGGTTTTGGTTTGAAATTGGGTGGTGGGATCACTTTACTTAGATGAAAAGAGGTTTTCTTTTACCATTGGGCTATGGAGTCGAATATCAGACAAATAACACTGGATTCAGTTCTAAAAACAGTGTCTACAGGGCAAGATAGATGAGTTACTACAGATCTCAAAGGCTAAATGGTGAAATGGTTTCAAATTGGATCCAGGGAGCAATTAAGGGTTCCCTAGGCCGGACTCTGGAAGGAATAAAAGAAGTCAATTGGGATGGAGAGCAATTAAGGGTTCTCAAATCCGGGTATCAGAGGAAAACATGTAAACGACTAACTGTGCAAAATAGAGTGTACTTAAACAATTTCTGAGTGATATCTCCAGTTAATTCATTCAAATTTAGAACACATTTAAGATTATGAAACACATAAAAAGGTAACAAAATCAATCAAATAAGATACTTCACTGCAAATGGCTCATATCATGAACCATGTAGCGAAATGCTTTTATTACTTGTTCCAGTTTGTTGACTTGAAAATGGTACAATCACCCTTAGGTTTAAGATAAAAAATAACTATACAAATGTAAAATAATCCACTCCAAAATACTTCAAATGAAGAAGTATTTATACAAATTCTAAACTGAAATATCTTGAACAAATATCAAGATTGGTTTTACAAATATCTCAAACTGTTTTACATTAATAGAACTTAAATAAAAGACACTCAAAACTAATGAATCTATTTGGAACTATATTTATGGATTGATGGTGACCAAGAAGAGAAATTTGAAATTGATAGAAACTCTTAATTGATGATGAGTCTTCCAAGTCACTAACTATCTCCTTCCTTTGTGCATTCTGCCTCAGAAATTCTGCAAAATTAGGGTCCAATGGTACCTTTTTATATCTCAATCCGAGATAGATATGTAAAACATGAAAGAGGTTATTGTAGATAAGTATGTTATTAAGATAAACCTCTTTAATTTTCCCAAATTCAGCTCCATCTGTTAATAATATTCTCTGCAAATTGATGTCAAAAACAGGACTTTGCACAGTCCGAAAAATAGGTTGTGAATATATGCATTTATCTCCCTTTTTGTAATACCCGTGTAAAACATGAGATAGGTTTTTGTATATTGGTTTCTTAGGAACACAAACCTCCTTCAATTTCTCAAAATGAATCTTGGATTGGCCACAATAGTTTCTTCAAAAGTATGACGTAAACATGAAATTTCTGGAAAATGTACCATTCCTGTTTTGATTTCATCTTTTATGCTTAATTTTCTTTTAACTGTTTTTACCTTTACTTTGGATAAAATTCATTGTTGTTGGTGAAAGTGTCTTCATCTCTATTTAACCCTTACTACCTCCATGTTTACTTTTACTGTTTACCTTGATTGCTCTGTTTTTCATCTATCTTCACTTTGACATGAATTTATCTTATCTTTATGCTTTGTAATTGTCTTCCATGTTGTTTGTCTTCCCGCTGGCTAATTTTATTCACTTTGATTTTTCAATCTGATGCACTTTTACTAATACTCCTTCATTTGGCTGATTTATCTTTTTCCTTTTACTATGCTTTTTTGACTTTCACCATAACCTTTTGACACTGTACATTTTCAAATGAGAGGGTCATTATGGTTTTTTCTCAAAATACCTGGAAATTGGTGAATTGGATTGCAAATTGGTTTGAATGGTAATTATAGAGGGTATGGTGGCTACAGACATGAACTGGATGCTCAAATTGGGTGTCCAGAGCTTCTTTGGGCGGTAGATGGTAGTGAATTTTGATCACAGAGGCTCAAGGTGTCGCAAACGTATTGCTGAGCTTTTACAGAAAAACGAACAAAAAAGGATGAGATGGGGCTTCTCGACCTTTTAAAGGGCAACGATTATTTTTTGGTGGGAAAAGTATTTTATGAACAGTGGACGATTTTTGCATTGGGAGGGGAGGTGGTTTTGGTGGCCATCACACCACTTTTGGCAGGCAGACAGTTTTCCCCGAGGGAACACGATCTATGACAAAGGCTGACACATAGCAAAATTGGGCCTGAGCAAAACCGTGAATCTTGTGTGCTCTTGGGCTGATAAAAGTAGGAGAGGGAGTGAGCGCGATATGGATGTGTGTCGTTAGATCTGGGGGTGAGAGATCTAACAGCTGTCGCACGGTGAAGCTACAAGAAAGGAAATAAAGGTGAAGATTTGTGGGGTTTTCTTTAATGGCACCAACGGTTGGTGGGTTAATACGTTTATGTTGGGGAAATATGAAGCAGGGAGTTAATTTAAACCATGTGGTGGATGAAACTATAGTCTATAATTAAATTAGGGTTTGGATATTATATATGGAGTTATTTAATACGAGAAAAAGGTATATCGGGGAGCTAATACATTAGGTTAGTACATTAATATGAAATGAATGCGCAAAATGTAAAATATAGTAAGAATAATGTAAAATATGATGTTTGGTTTGGATTTCTTCACTGTGGTGGCCCAATATCAACATTTAACACTTATACTTAGGATAAAAGCATTTGTTTTGGGTTTTTGAGTATTTTGAATGAGGGGAATTAGTTAAGGGGTTTTTACCTTTCCTAGGTAAAATGTGTTTTAAACTTAGGAAAAGGGGATTTTGTAGGGTAAAATGAGTGATGTAAAGGGAAAGGGTGTTTTCATGAATGAGAAGGGTTTCAATAAGGCGGAACCCAATACTTGATGTCCATGAGTCATTAAGCTGAGGGTCCAGTCCCACCAAAAGTCAGAGAAATGCTTTGATCCTTTATGATTGAAGTATTTTAGTACTGGAGCACATTGTTGGGAGGGAAATTATTAATATGCCAAATGATGTTTATCCATGATTGTAAAAATTGCTTGTACCTACCTGTCTTCTATTTTAACATTTTATTCCTTATTTACATGGGTGCATTTGAGCTTGCAAACCCTTATTCATTTTTCTTAGAAATAGGAAACTAACTAATTCAAACCTTATTTCATGCAAGAGCTCAGGTTAAACTGTTGAGCTCCCTATCGTTCTCTATTTTAACTATTGATCTGCAAAGATTAAACTGTTTGGCTAGATCTTTATTCTCTATCTATCAACATTAAATTTAAAGCATGAAAATTCAGTATTAAGTTGTTTGACTTATCATTGATTATGGTATTTTAAACAAGCTACACATAATCATTATTTGCAGAAAAAGTAAAATAGTATTGGCATTTGAATTTTCACACTTTCATGATCTATTTTTATCTCTTTTTGTGGGGTTCATATTTTTCACTTTTTTTTATCTTTATTTCTTTTTGTCCTTTGATTGTTCTTTTAGGACATACCCTCTTTACATTTTTTAATTTGGGAATACATTTGCAGAAAGCAAAGGTATTTACAATATTACAATACTGACCATAGTCAATTCAAAATTATGAATCCTATTATAGGACCCTAACATGTTAAACTAAAATAGAACCAACCAAGGCTTCCAAAGGCCAAACCACCTCAACCCTCAACTAAGTTATTTAACCTAAACTAGTCCATAAATCACTAACGCCAAAACAAGCTTGCATTCATCCGACTTCCTTCACTAGGTCCAGAGAATTTTTTCCTGTCACCACTCATGCGTTAAGAGTTCTAGGAGAAATCCCATATCCACCCTTGACCCTTCAGAATTTTCCTGTGACCACCTCAACAGGGATCCATGTCTACTATCCATCCAAAGCTAAATAAAATAGAGAACTCACTACATCATGGTGATCCAGGAAATAGCAAGGAAAGGATGAAACGACTGCCAATCTAGGAAAATTCCATTCTAATGATAGAAAAATAACCAAAGAACTACATGCATGTACCATGCATCCAAATCTCAACAATAAAATCACACATGCAACCTGTTACCTGCAATGAGCTCCAACTGTAGTTATTGACCCAACATTCTCCTTGTACTCCCTTGTTTTCCTTTACTTGCTTGCTCTCTTCCCTTGGAGCTCTCTCTCTCTTTGAAATTGATCTAACTCCAAAATTGACAAAAAGCTATGAATTGTTTCTTTGATGCCTTTTTATAATTGATGTCTTCTCTCTTCCTTTCCTTTTTCCTTTTTCTTTCATTTTCCTCTAATTTCTCTATAATTTCCCTTCCTTGCATATGTGTTTCTCTTCATCTTCCTTTTCTCCTATTTTCCTTATTTCTTATAATTAAATGTCATTCAGTACCTCTTTTCCTTTGCCAATGCCTTTGCCAATTTCCATATCCATTATTAAAACACAAGTAATTCCCATTATAATGTTTAGCCACCATTCAACTTGGAATATGTGCCCTATGACCTTGGTCTTATGTTATTACATGAAAAATCAACCAAGGGCTATTACACTAGGCATGTAGCTCTAGGAGCTCTGTTGTTGTGTAGCATCAAAGTACCAAACAATCAAACTGAATAAACCCATATTTGGTACTAGCCCATTTAGGAATCACCAACTATCACCATAATGGAATATAAACCAGAATTGCATGGCCTCCAAGCCATAATCGAAGCTGCCAAGCTCCTAGAGCGACTAGGACTCACCCAAGTATGATCCATCCAATTTGATGTTGTTAACTAAATAACCATACATCTGAGTTCTCAACTAGAACTCCATGACCACCAAACCATATTCGGAGCCACCAAATTCCCAAAGCCACCTAGACTCACCAAACCAGGGCACTAAGCCCAAACATCAAGATGCATCCGTATGGTGGTTAACCAAATAACTAAATAAATATACCATAATAATCATTGAATTCCTAAATGAATAACCCCCTGAATCCATCATTCACTGAATGATAATGCATGGCTAAATAACTCCCACAATATTTAAACTACACTTTTGCATGGCTTTACCTCGCCATATGGTACCCTCTTGAGTCATGTGGACCCTTGGGTTACACTTTTCACTAAACACACCCAACTATTACATTGTTCTCTAGAGTTGTGCTTCCCATACTCTTTCCATGGAGTGGGCTCTGCAAACAACCTTATTTTATTAATATTATGAATAATTACACTTTGTTTACAAATGCAACCCTATCCCCACTTAGCCAAATCGATATAAATATCTAGGCATGATGGCCCCAAAAGGTATTTACATGTTTTCTGGGGCTCGCACTACTTGTAATGTAACTTTGGATCACCAACCTATTAGTTAATTATGTTTGTTTCACCAACCTATTAGTTAATTATGTTTGTTTCACCAACCTAAATATAAACCCTAGTATATATAATTAAATTCAATTAGACAAGCTAGGATAATACATTCCTCTCCTCTTTATTTAATGCAATGCACTATCCTCAGTGCATCAAATGTCCACAATCTATAATTGCTACTGCATAATGACTTGAGCTCCCACTTGATAGCTACAAGTCCCTATCGTCATGCATGATTTCATCTTTAGCATACTCCACTCTTTTGGTTTTGTCTACATAGGATCTGGAAGTCCTTGCCTCATGTTAACGAGTGTGCAAGCTCAACAACATCTTCAACACACCTAGAGGACATAAAAAATGGAAATAAAATCAACATCAATTAATTTTGGTTCATGTTTATATACATATCCTTACTTCTAGAAAGAGAAACAAAAACCATTTCAATTATTAATAAAATATGATATGGAAAGCACAATTTTCATATAATTCAAAATCCATAGTTTTGATGTTAGATGCATGAACCATACCCGCAACCCTTGCATACAATCCTTGTATATAAACATATTTCCTTAGATTTTCTCCTCGTATTTATGGTTTCCCTCATTCATGCTGCTTTTTCTGAATCCATATAACAACCTATTGTAGAAAAAATTGTAACAAACTTGTTGCCAAATGTTATATAATGTCGTGACACTTAGTATGGCCCTGTTATAAATATGTTATAACTTATCATGACTTGTCTGAAGACTTGTTAATCCTATATGTAAGACCTGTCAAAATATCTAATACCACCTTTCATAAACCCTATACAACCTATTACCATATGTGACTAACCCAACCCATCAACCTATTGTAACTTGGTGTGCCTATTATAACCTTGTCACATCTTGTGAGATCTTGCGACATCTGGGTGGTACCTATGATCACATCATGTTATAACTATTTTATGCCTATCACGTGCTAATGAAAACCTATCAAATAACCTGTAATATATCTTTAGGAAATTTATTATGTCCCGAGTATACCACCTATACTTGGTTATACACCCCTATATCTGGTTAAACTAGTTGTACCCCTGCATGAAAACTTGTATAAAATTTATGTATAAATTTCCTGCATTCATTCCACTACAACCTTGTTACTTATTGTTCCTGTGATTAATCTAGTCACCCACAGGCAATAAACCCATCTATGGTAACCTTGGAACTCTTATAAGAATTTACACTGATATACTCACTCAAAATAATTCCTAAAGTTTTGACTGCTAATGGTAATTTTTTGCCCATAAAACCAGTAGTTGATCCAAAAATATTCTATTCTTAAAAATTCTAGTTTACAAATCATATATTCAATATACAAGAATAAAATATGTAATGGAACCCATACATATCTTGTAAGAGTCAATGGAACGCTGACTCCATGGATTTCTGAGCCATAAACCAGAGCCACGATGGCTCTCAGAGCCACTAGATCTCTCATAGTTACTTTGGAGCTCACATAAAAGCTAGATGCATCCAATTTAGCATGGTTAACTGAATAGCCATGCCCCAATTGGTTACAGAGTCCAAGCACAGGGCTCACCAACTAGCCAGTCAATTACATAGTCCAAGCTTAAGACTCAATGACTCCCATCAAACCAATTTCCCTCTAGAATTCCATAGCTACCACAAATATTAATCAAATCCCTAAGATATTAGAGCCACCCAGGCTCACCAAACTAGGGCACCAAGCCGAGGGATCTAAGCCCAAACACTAAGATGCATCTATATGGTGGTTAACTAAATAATCGAATAATAATCCCATTGATCTGAATTGGATCATTATATTGTTTTTCATCCATATCGATGCTTTTGGAGTGGAAAAAGTGGAGGAATCAGCTCATGAGTGCTTTTTTACCGTCAGGGTCCAATTTGGCAAAACAAAGTTTGAAACCTTCCAGGAGCATTTTGAGGCATCACAAAATGTTTTTTGGGGGTATCGAGGGTGAGACAGATGCGATTGATAGCAGGATGTGATGACAGTCATGATGATGTGATATGCATGCGTTCTTGTGGAGGAGATGCTATGGTTGGATTAGCTACCTAACTAATCACCATCACATGGGATCCAGCACATGATGTTCTTGTAGATTTGGACAAGATTAGGGCATGGAGCAGGTCATGGGCAGAGCTATTTAGGTGTTGATATATGGATATTGTCTTAGTGATGGAGTTTGTTGAGATAGTGTTGTCGAGGCCACCAACATTTTTAGAGTGGTGGAGGACCTCAGGGCCTCGAGTTGGTGAGCGCCTGAGAGATTCAAAAAATCAACGATCTCGATTAAAGGTGTGTGGGCATGCCCAATATGTGCGATGGATGCCTGTGTTTGGTTAAAGGTGACTCAGGTGGAGCATTCAGTTAAAAGAAACTTGGAGGTGGACGTTCGATTATGTGCAACACGTCGTCGGTTAAAGGCTACTCATCATCAATTAAAGGCAATAGGTGGGTGCACACATTATAGTGAACACGGTGAGTGAGCACGGGCAAGTTATCGGGCGAACGCAAGATGAGTGACACGAGTTGGTTTCCCTGGTGGGCAAGTGCCCAAGTGAGCAGAGCGCCCAAGTGGATGGTCAAGTTAGGAAGTCGAGCGAGAGAGTCATTATCTATGGGTTGGAAGTGGACTTTGGAAGACCCAAACCCTATTCATATCTACCATGATATTCCTTGGGATTCCAAATATCTACCACGTTTCTCTAAAATTTTTCATAGGGTAATGTTACCAATATATCAAATTATCTTTAATAAAAGGGCTCCCGGGATGTCCCCAAAAGCTAAAAATGGCCTACTCTGAGTATGAAATTGTTTGGTGAAGATTCATTCACCTATATAATATTTTATGTTAGTTTGGCCATTCCTCATGCTTTTCCTTTGTTCATTCCTAATAAACTTCTTTCTAGAGAGATAGCCTATCAGACTGTGGGAAACAATATTTCTAAAGTTTTGAAGGAATCCAACAAAAATATGTGGCATGTCTTTCCAGTCTAATTTTGTATATATTCATTAAATAACTATAAGCATGAAATGATTGAATTCAAGGCAAATTAGGATCACTATTCTTCTACAATGCCCAACAAACAATATGAACCTCATCAAATTGTCAAAAAGATTACAGCTGCATTAAGCATCAAGCAATTTTCCCATGAACCAAATAAACTTGATGATTTGTTTGAGAGAGTTTATTCTTTTTCAATGGTTGTAAAACAAGCAGAGAAATAATTAAATCTAGAGGAAATGATTCAGTTCACTCAGTACAGGGTCTCTAGGCTGGAAAAGCTTCCTATGGACTCGTTACATATTCCTCAAGAGAGGATTGTGTTAGCACGAAAGATTCATCAGGGGAAAAGATCCCGGGTTCAAGTGCAGAGAGACAACAATGGTTCGTTGTAGTCTAGGAAAACGCTGACATTTTCAACTTACCCAAGGGGTAAGGAGTCTCACCCGAGGTGTGTTGCGACCAAAAATAAGAAGGGTTCGTCACGGTGTTAAGGAAGCACCGAACGATAGGAAATATATAGCATTACACACATAGTCAAGATTACAACATACTATCCACTACATAGAAACTACTACATGCATGAATCTTGTATGAAATTTCAACATTTTAAATGGGTCACCACATCATATACACTCATACACATTATGCTACGCAACCAGTCTGAACTTTCCTTTATACTATTTCAATAGTAAAACATTACAAGACATCTCTGCATTCACTGCAGGTAATTACAAGGAGTACCTGTTTACAGACTCACAGGCTCATTCTCTACCTCAAGGTCCTGCTCAACTAAGCCTCTGCATTCTAGTACTAGTCTTCCACAACTAGTTATCTTCCCCACAACACCAACCTCAACATACTAACCAACCAACCAACCCCTCTTCCTTACGGTCCTTCTCCTTTTATATTTCCCCTTGCCACCTAGACTGCTAGTTCCCGCTCGGTTGTTCTTTCCCTTAGCTGCCCCTCCTCCTTCCTGTGCACTCGGATGCCTTTGTCTCCCACTGCCACCTTGCTGCAATCCCTTCCGCAACTGCATGTTTATACTTTTATGTCCAGTTGTACTCCCCGCAAGCTAACCATTGTTGCCACCCATTTCCTCCTCATTCTCTAGCCTGCCAAAATAATAAAAAACTTTGAAAAATCAAAATGAAGGCCCCAATAGGCCCCGGCCATAATTCTTTGACTCGTCCCCAAGTCAATTCATTTTGACCTCTGCCACCCTTGTTGGTATCTCCATGGGTTCTTTGGTTGGTGGCTACACTGTCAGTTGTGCTCATTCTGCTGATTGCTGGGTTGGTGTTTCTTTTTCTTTGTCCAACACTTGTAGGGTGGTATCTACTTCTACTACACTTTCCTCCTTCTGAGGCTCCCATGTTTCAAACAAAGGCTCCAAATTTGGAATAGATGTCATGGTTTGCTACCTGAATTCTCTATACCTTTGAATGGAAGCTTCCCATCCAGTGAGGATTGCGTTAGCTCGTTGAGTGAAGTCCTCAGCCATATTAGACATTAACTCTATTTCCCATTGGCTTTGCAGGTTGACCCATTATTTTCCTCTTGTGTTGCAGACCTCCTTTAGAGTTAGAACCTGTGTATGGACCAATGGGCACATGTCTCTAATCACCTTCTTCATTTTTGCTGACTCTTCCTTAATTTGATCGACTTGGGATTGGATTGCATCAATCTAGTGATTCATTTGTTGTAGGTGGGTAGAGTTTTTGTAGTCCTTTGTGCTGGCGAATAATTCCTGTATATGCTCTCTCATGGGGTATACCAGGTGATTTTTCAGTGCGAGACTTCCTGGCCAATCATGGACATCTGTTCATCAGGGCATAGCCGTCTGCGAGGGAATTAGCTGGTGCTTGCCTCTTTGCTTCCACTTTGGTGATTTTGTCCTCAACATTCCTCACATATATCTCAACTGGGTCCAGCAATGTTGATCTTACCATCTCCAATTTCTTTTTCATGTCGGTATTAGTGGCTACTAGATTCGAGCATGCCTCTTGGATATGGTCACAATAGCTTACCAGTGTGCCGGTTGTGATGTCGATTGTTGCCTTTGTGTTTGTATCCACGATTGTTGGGTATAATAATTGGAATCTATGTGTGACCTAGTCAACCTGGGCTTATAAATCTATGTTTGCCCGTCTTAGGTGATCTCGCTCTTCCGTCACCTCCTAGAGTTTCTTTGTCCGCTTCTCATGCTCCTTGGCCAGATCCTCATGGACCTATTAGGCCCTGTGTGTTGCTTGTTGTATGAATGTAAATAGTTGTGCCAACGACCAATGTTGTAGTGTGTTAGTTTTCATTATGCTAGGCTCTGGAAATGCTTCTGTATAGGTAAGCCACTGGCTATGGATTTTTCAGAGTGGGAGGCGGGTGAATGAGCTTGTGGTGACTATGGAGTAAACTATGGAGTGGGTGGCACAGTGCTAGGGTTTGGGACCATTGTGAGATGTATAGGGAAAAATGGTCATTTCGGTTCAACCTTGTTTCCCTGCAGAATCATGTCTGGGCTTCCCCTTTGTGGTGGGTCTGACCCAAGAAGTAGTGATGCTAGTGATGCTGGCTGTGTACCGCTAGTAAAAATGGTGCCCTTATCCTACCTTGATGACTCAACTTCTGTTTCTGCAGTTGTTCATCGTCAGTCAGACAAGAGGATTTATTACAAGGTCGCGAAGGTGGAGGTTGTGCGTGGGGAGGATTCCCGTGACTGATGGAATGTGGTGGAGGTGGTGGGAGGAATTTCTTACACTATGGGGGATGCGGAAATTGAGTGCTCGACCTCATTAGTAAGGTTGACAATTGGAGGTGGTGGAGTAGTTTTTGGCTTTTTAACAGCCAGACTATGAACAAATCTTTTCTTCTTTGGCTTGGGGACTGTTGGCTGAGATGTAGTGTGAGCTACTCTAGTGGGGAGTTTCATTGCTAGCGGAGTTGTGATGATAGGTGAAAACATAGTGGAACCTTGAAATTGCAAGGGTTGGTTATTTCACCTGATTGGCCTTTGAAACTTGAAATTGTTTGCTTCAGTGCGAACATTTTCTCCTCCATCTAAAGCACCATCGGGTGGAGGACGTCTTCGATTGGTCTCTTTCTGCTACTTTCTACTGCATCTCTCCCTTGCACCTATTGCTTTAAGGCCCCAAACATATAGTTGTATTTCCCATCAATAATTTCAAAATCCACCCCCGGTCATGATCCCACCTCATTGTGTAATGCCGCTACAGTCAGAACGAATCTTTGTGGCCTCATCTTAAATGTATTCAGGTGGATACACCTTGGTCTAAGATAGGTGTGCGCATGTGAGTCTCTGAACCGAACTTCTTTTGAAAATTCATCCAGCAGAGTCTTAGGTATCCTCTACGTTGACCTTACTGTCGTTAGCATCATTTCATACCAATCCCTAAAATTCGTTTCATTTATCTCTTTCATGTTGGGATCCCCCAATGCTCTCCATGGTTCATAATGGAGTGCTATCGATTAGCCTTCGCCAGTGGGCATCATTTTCCTCTCTCTCGGCAACCTCCATTTCAACATTGCCAAAGACATTAGAATGTACCCAAACATAAAATTGGTACTCCACCTATACACATCTTCACATGCTTCAGTTTGTTGAGAACAAAAGTAGACCAATTAAGTATCTCCCCTTGGCAGCAATGTTCTGCAACTGAAATTGCATCCAGTGTGCATTCGTTCCTCGAGAAGTGTCTCATCATTTTTCCTACTATGATGTAGTACGCAAATCTGATGTCGACTTTGTTTATCATATCAAGCTTTGCACCTCTTCCACCCCATTCAGTCCCATATCTTGCATAGTAGTTATCTTCGCTCTACTTCTTGGCTCTTTTAGCACCTGCCTAGAATGTTGTGCTAACTACGTTCCCTCCTGCTGACAACCCTGTTAGGTGATAAATATCATCTACATGAATGGAGTACTCTTCGTCAATCCACAAAGATCCCCCATGCATTCTTCTTGCCAGGAGTTTAGTACATTTCATTGTGGCGAATTGAGTGTTGAAAATAGGTAGGCTTCTCAAATTGATTAACGTCAACCATTGCAATCCTTCGAAGGCCTCCTTGACTCTGGAAGTCTTGGTTCCATCGTCCTTCTTGATTTCCTCTATGTAAACCTCCCACTTCAGAGTTGGGAATTGGAAGCAATCCATAAGGTTGTTGTCAATTATAATTGCCTTATCATATTTCCCATACAAATTGTTGACCAGCTCAATTCGCTCATCTAACGGATCTTGTGGAACTGAGACAATTCCCTTCACCATCTCCCTTCATCTCTAGTACAGAATTGTTACCTGAGGTTTCTCTCTTCTGCATTTCTACCACTGTTCTTTAGAGCGGGCCTAAAATTCTTCTGCTATCTACAATTGAAATTCTGTAATTTCATTCATTATCCTGCAAGTTAAGTAGTCGGGATTGATACGACATTTCCTGACTGGATCTTAGAAACTAATTACTCTAGCAACTTTCCCCATGTGTTCTGTCGTTGGTTGACCTGGACCTGACAACCGTGATGTGGACTTGGAAAGGGTAGAGTGGGCTGCATGGCGTATTAATTTTTTCATGATGGGGTTATTTATTAACTAAACTTGTGGTTAATGGGAAAATATTTTGCGGCCCCTACTTTGACAATTGCATTATTGGTTACTTATTATGGAAATGACTATTGGTACGATGGAAAGGATAGGTACAGTGTGTGATCATAAAGACTAGAAAAAGTGCCTACCTACATGTAACTTGCAGACTATGACTGCACGTGTGCCCTACTCCCCCCCCCCACATGAGCACAAATGGGTTGCGGTATGATGATATTGTTTCTGCAACCTTATTGACATTTCACTTATTTCTATGTGAAAAAGCATGACTCTACCTAGCTTCTTAAAATGGCTAACTAACTCTTATTACCTCCTACCTACTAGTGGGCTCATTTCCGAGAACCTCTTTATCTTGAATTTGTGGTTGATAAATTGTGGAAGGGCTTTAGGCATGCGCCATTTACCCATCCATGCAACATGATTCTATCTAATTGTGTCAATCTTACTGCTCCAGAATCTCCGATTTCTGTAACTATAAACGAGCCCAGCCAGTGCATCTGCAGTTTCCCTGGGAATTTCTGCAACTTGTTGTCATATAGTAGTACTTGATCCCCAACTCTAAATATCTTCTTCCTAATATGCCTCTCATATCAAGCTTTATGCCTTCTCTACTCTACTGATTGATGAAACTTGGCCAAGAATCAATATTCGTCAAGTTCCATTAGCTGACTAAGTCTTTCTCTCAAAGCCATGTTGTCTGTCATTCTCGTTGCTTCAAATATGAACATGCTTGGTATAATGAAATTTGCTAGCACCCACTGCTTCCCTTCCGTATACTAGCTGAAACATAGTTTTTTTATCAAGTATCTTCACTATTGTTCTGTACGCCCATAGAGTTGTTGGTATTCTTTCATCCCAACCATGCCTATTGGCTAATATAATCTTTGTTAGACCTTTCCACAAGATTTTGTTGAATGCTTCAATAGTGTCATTGGCCTATGGATGATATGGACTACTTTTATTATGCTAAATCATAAAATTTTTCAGAAGAACCTCAATAGTTTCATTTATAAAGTGTGATTGTTGGTCACTTGTGAGACTCTTTGGGCATCCATACCTCGAGATTATGTTCTCAAAAATAAACCTTGCGGCTATGTCGACTGTACAGTCCCTAATGGGTGCTTCTTCTACCTACCTGGTGAGGTATTTTGTTGCAGTTATTATGTATCTTGTGCGTGAATACCTTGCCGGTCGTGTAATAGGTCCAATGAAATCTATTGCCCATTTCTCAAAGATTTGCACTGTGTGAACTAGATTTAAAGGCAGCTCATATCGTCAAGAAGGCTTTACAACCCTCTAATAGACATCGCAGCTCTAAGCATATTATTTAGAATCTTTATGAATGGTTGGCCACCATAGTCCTTCTTGCAGTATCTTCCTTGCGGTGGCTTTACCTCCCACATGGCCTCCTGCAACTCCCGCATGTCATTCCCATAATACATCTTCTCTTTCATGTTGAAGGATGCACTACCTCAATACTTGATCTAAGCCCATCTTGTAGAGGTGTCTTGCGATCAATTGGTAGTCTACTAGCCTTACTATTAGGTGTCGCATTTGTGCTACTATATATCATTCTGGGCAATGGTCTATTGTTAATAATGTGGCGATCTCTTCTAGGTGATCTAAGACTGCCTCTATTCTGAAGAGGTCGGCATCGGGCAGCCAATCATCCAATGCTCCCTCATTCTCTCCTGTCTCCAGTCATGATAAGTGGTTTGGACCCACATTCATTCTGTTAGGTTTTATGACCACCTCGAAAGTAAATTCCTGGAACAACAATAGCCATCAACATATTCTACCTTCTAGTACTAGTTTGTTTACTAAGTATTTCAGTGTAGAATGGTCTATGAATAATTTGAATGGCGCCTCCAATAAGTAATGCCTAAACTTTTGGAGAGAATAAACCATGGCCAAGCCCTCCCTCTCGGTTGTCATATAATTCCTTTCTGTAGTTGATAGCTTTCTTCAGGCGTAATACACTGGGTGGTCCATATTTCTCTCCCTTGGTTGCGCTAAGACTGCTCCTAGCACTATATGTGATGCATCAATGTATACATGAAAAATTTTGTTCCAATCTAGATAGACAAGGATTGGGATGCTTACCAATTTTTCTTTCAATATATTCAGTGTTGTTTGATAGTCCTCAGTCCAAGTGAACTCTTCCATCCTCTTTAGTAATTTTTCCATCAGGGTTGTGATTGACACATAATTCCCGATGAAACGCCAGTAATAAGCCCGTATGGCCTTGGGTTGACCTTAGTTACTTCACATTGTGCGGAGGCTCCATGTTGATGATTTCCGCAACCTTAGTTAGGTATACTCATACTCCATCCTTGCAGCCAATATGGCCTAACAATGTTCCTAATAGGACCGCGGAAATACACTTCTTGAGGTTTAAGGAAATTTGAAAATGTCGGTACCTTTCAAACATAACCCTTAGTAAGTTGGTGTGTTCCTTTAGCAGGCTATATACTCTCTATTCATCCATGTACACCTCCAAGATCCTGTGAATTCAGTCTCAAAATGCAGCAATGACAATTCTTGAGAAGACCGATGGTGCATTCTTCAATATTAAGGGCATTATGTTGTATGCATATGACCCCCATTCAATAGTGAATGTTGTTTTCCTTTTATCCTCCTCGGCTATTCGAACTTGATGGTAGCTCGAGAATCCATCTATAAATGAATATTCTTCAATACCAGCTACATTGTCTAGGACCTCATCACTGAATGGTGTCAGGAATGGGTCATGCACACATGCATTGTTGAGACTTCTGTAATCAATGCATACTCTGATTTCGATCGTATCCTTCTTGTTTTGTATGATTATCAGACTTATCCAGTCTACTTCATTTATCGGTAATATGATCCCTGCTTCCAACATTTTGTCAGTTTCCTTATTAACCTTCTCCTTCACCCTTGGGTTTAGTCTATATGGTTTGTGCTTTACCGAACATGCATTCATCCTTAGAACAATCTTCATCTCCCCTATGTCTCCTTTAATCCCCTTCAGCGCTGCTACTAAAGTTGGAAACAAGTCCTGGTACTCTTGTAATAGGTCAAAAAAATATTTTGTGGTCTGTTCATCCCAATAATCTCCCACAGACGCCATTTTGGGTTTATCCTCTATCCCAACATTTTTTTTTCTTAGCTTCATCGGTAGACGGTGAGAACCTTCTATTGAGGGACTCTCCTAGATGTCTCTAATCCAGGTGGATGTTGGTGGCCACCCACCTATCCCATTTGGACCCCCGTAACTGTCTCTTTCAGTTTTTCAGTTTCCGTAATTGTAGCACAATTTACTATTTTTAGCAGTTTGTTTTCGGGTCCTGAACTTCCGGAGCCGTTTTGAGGCCCTAAACGACGTTTTTTGGGGTATCCGGGGGCAACATGGGTCCAAAATGGACCGATGTTGCCTGTTCCAACAATGATAGTGCTCGAATAGATCTTTCTAATGAGCTATTGTACGCGTCAAACGGAGATCATATGCTAAAAGTACGACCCCGGGAATTTGATGTACCAACTTACCCCCAAACGGGGCCCACAGTTTGGCGTTTCATCTCCTAGGGTAGGTTTTGGAATGTGAAGGGTTTTCCATTGTTTCTCAACAATAAATAGGCCTTCGAGCCTCATTGTAAGTCAGTTCAGAGACATGTAGCCACACATCTCTTCTCAGAGATAAGCTACCATCGCCCTAGCTGGTTTATTTCCAAATCCGGTTGTAAGCATATTTCAGTATTTTCCATTAATGAAATGAAGCATTATTTCGCTGCATCTTTGTGTATATGGTTATCTCTGTATTTTATTGCGTTCCTGTTTAAATCTGGATCAGTGGTATCAGAGCGGTCTGCTTTTCTCTGTTTTTCTTTGCATGTCCCCAACGAGGTCAGGATATAGGGAGTTAGGGCTTGAACTGGTCGAACCTTTGCAAGACCAGCCTCGCAAATCTCGACG
>APFE030513255.1:2919-18568 GCA_000404065.3 Pinus taeda
CCATCAAACATTTGTAGTTGTATGCTCCCAATCCCAACAATATTACATGTTACATCATTACGCATGTACACAGCTCCATCATTAATTGATTTATATTCCTTAAACCATTATTTATGGATACACATGTGGTTTGATGCACTGGAATCTAACAACCAATGTTGATCATGATTTGACACATTAACTGATAATACTTCATCACTCATACTTGAACTAGATGTCGAACCTGTATCTGTCGCATTTACCTCCTTCTTCTCTGTCGAAGAATCTGCTTTTGACGTTTGCTGTTGTCGCTTTCAGAAGTCCTTCTTTAAATGCCCTGATTTGCCACAAAACCAGCACTTTAGCTTACTCTTCTTCCCTTTCGACTTTAGACGTGAGTCGCTCGGCTTCCTGGGGCGCCTTTCTTTCGAACGACCTCTAACCATCATAACTTCTGATGTAGAGGTTTCGGAATGCGACTTCTCCTTGTTTCTTCCGATAATAAGGATGCAACTACATCATCAAACTCAATAGTTTCTGATGAACTAAGACTTATAGAAGTAACAAAATGATCCCATGACTCGAGCAACGAGCACAATAAAGTAATAACTTTATCCTCGGATGGAATTTTTACTTCTATACTTTGTAATTGCACAAGAAGAGTATTAAAAGCATTTAAATGATCAACAATCGATGTACCTTCCTTCATTCACAAACTGTACAACTGTCGCTTCAGGAGAATCCTATTGGTTAAGTATTTGGTCATGTACAGTTTCTCCAGTTTCATCCACAAACCAGCAGTTGTTGTCTCCGACACGATATTAAACAGGACAACGTCCACCAAGCATAATCGAATAGCACTTACTGCTCTTTCATCCATCTCGTCCCACTCATCGTCTGTGATGTTGTAAGGTTGTTTGGATTTACCCATTAATGCCTTTACCACGCCTTGTTGGACAAGCAAGTCATGCATTTCCACCTTCCAGATTTCGAAATTATTTTTGCCATTAAACTTCTCAATTTCAAACCGGGCACTTTGAGTTTTCGCCACTTTGTATCAACAAAAAAAAACCCAATAATCTCCAAAAAAAAAAAAACCAACTTTTAAATACTGGCAATTTAAAAAACAAACTGCCTATGCCTTATCTGACACTGCCTTTGTATTCATGAATTCTCAAACAAAAATGCTTAGTCAAAATAAAGTAAGAGAGAAATCTACTTGAAGAAACAAGTTTCATGCAACTATATACTACCACCAAGTTGCAAAAAATTGAGTATACAAATGTTGATTTTCAAAGCACAAACATTGAGTACTTTTGACACCGCATACATAAAACAAAGTGGTGCATTATTCCGTGGGAAATGAACCTTGGAGTTACACCAATCCCGTGCGCCCAAGAGACGTTGGCAATCACACCCTCTGACTTATTAAATAAAACACATACGCACCAGGTATATATATATATATATATCACAACACATAAATCTTCATGCACCTGATATACATACCACTGAGATATATAGTATAACAGAGGTCGGTAACATCCGAACAGGTAAGTGTACGCATCAAAAGTTTTGCGCACCAGGAATGCAACGAATAGACCAGCAATCTCCACGCAGCAATCAATTAACACACCACCTCAACGCAACAATCAATTAACTCAGCACCTCAACGCAATAATCAATTAACTCAGCATAGGTCCAATGCAGTAATACGTGTGAACAATTTAAAAAAAAAAAAATCACGTTAAAAAACTTCAGTTCTGAATACCTCCACGCAAAAAATTTCCACAGAAAAAAAAAATTCTTTCTGAATCCGGTCCATTGCCTCCACTCAATTAAGTTCCAATTGAATCAAAAATGCACTTATCACATTTTTAGTTCTGAATCCGCGTTGATCAGAATCGACCTCTAACGCAGGCTCTGGTCTCCACGCAGTAGGTCAATACTGCAAGTGCCTAGCGCATAACACATCCGGCTCCACCTCCAGCAGACGTGCCACGCTTGTTCAATACCGCCTAGTCGAACGCGCAGGCAACAGTTCCAACTTCCAGTAGATTTGGACCTGTCACTCCTACACTGCACCACTCCTCCAACGTGCTCTGATACCAATTGTTGGAGATCAGATGCACAACAAACTAACACAAATATACAACAAATAAATCATGCACATAAAAACACAACAATTAACGTGGTTCACCCAACCAATCTGGGCTATGTGCACACAACATAGGCATCGGCAATCTTATTAATCAAACAGGAGATTACATAATTAAATCCTCACAAAACTCTCACCCTCATAGCAAACAATCTGAATGGTCGCCTTTTATATACCAAAGAGGATCTAACTGCCTCATAAATCCTCTCAACTCAAATTTAGGATGCATTAACTCTCTCCCAACAAACTGGAGTTAATCTAGCAACAAAATTTCTATTGTCGTCACCTACTAAGATTTTTGTCTATTTTACTCCAAACAGAAAATCTCAACAAGCAGTTTTATATCAATTTATGTTAGCAATGGCACCACAGCTCTCACATGCTTTAATTCAAAAGATAGAAATATAATATGTTATTTGTGTATTAATTTATTTATTTTTTGGAAGTAAAGAGGAAATGGGATCGATTTTTATAGTTATTACTATAACTTTTGGATGTTTATTTATGCTTTTTTAAAAATATAAATGAAGTAAAGAGATTTGAATCTCAAATAATTATTTTTCTCTACATCTCACTACCATCACTAATTATTTTTCTTCTAGAAAATTATTATTATTATTTTAATTATTGTTGATTGGATTAAAAAACTGTACGAAACAGAAAATTAAAATGGCTAATTTAAAACAGAGACTGGATAATTTGTAACACTATGTTGTAGATCATTTATTTTCGATAATAAAAGTAACATTAAAAAAAAACTTCAATATATTACATGACAATTATAACCATAAATATGTAAATATATAGTTATTAAATAATAATAAAAATTGATTATAACAAAAATATCTTATTACTATTAAATCAAATTAACCTGGGGAAACATCTAAATATAAGATATATTCGAAATTAAGAATATAAACATTGATCACTTCTTTTTTTTGAGAAAGATGATGTATAATATAAATATGGTGAAGATATTAGAGGTTATTAATGCAGAAATGCTATTCTAAATAATATAATAATAAACAAAATAAGATATATATAATAAATTAGATGAGTTTGATTTTGGAATAAGATTTTTAAAAATTAAATTTAATTTAATTATTTGAAATTTTACAAATTTAATTTAATAATTAATAATTATAGGACTTCTAAAAGTTTAATTTAATAATTAATAATTATTAGGTAATTAATAATCAATAATTATTATGTGGGATGTTAGGTAATTAACATTTTGGAATATTCTAGAATATTCATAATAATATACCAAATTAAAGTTTGAGATTTATCTTCAAATTAGTTATGTACTTTTTCCCTTTAAATTGAATTGATTAATTAAAAAATATCATATGTAAAAGTGTCATATAAAGTGAGTTATGTCTTTTGTCCTATGTGGTATTGATAGGCCATGTATTTTCCCATGGTATTACAATAAATCCACTTACAAATTAAGAAATTTAGGATAAGAAAGTGGGGCAAGTATTTTGATGTTTATTATGGATTGATGCTTATCAAGGTTTACTTGCCATTTATATCATTGTGCTAGTACCTTAATTAATTTAGGACATACTAATAGAAAATGGAATAATGACATTTGCACTGAATATATTAGCCTTATTCAAACCACATAATATTTAGATTTTCCAAAGACAAGGCCAACCCTATGTTTGGCCAAGGTGTCTATCAAATCCCCTACTCCCGTGGAAAGGCTTATATAGGCCAAACAAGGACATCAATTAAACTTAGGCTCAAGGAGCACATAGCAAAAGATTTCATAATTTTATATCTAAATATGCTATTGTAGAGCACTCTCACAACACCAAGCACTTAATTTTCTTTGACAAATCTAGGATCTTGGCTTCTAACCTCTTTTGCCCCCAGAATGATCAGAGAAGCCCTTGAAATTGAGAAAACTCCTAACAACTTCAAGCGTGATGTTGGCTACAATCTTAATGATTTGTTGAAACTCATGCTTAATCTTCTCTCCTCTAGGTCCTAATCATCCGTTGTCTTCTCCCTTATGCTTTTTTTCCATGTTCCTCTCCCTCTCCCCTCATCTCCTTTCTCTAGCTATTTCACTCCCCTTGTCTCCCTTGTCCCCCGATTTTCTTAACCTCTTAAATCCCCCCTCCCCTGCTTTTCCTTATTCATCCACATATATTAATTATTATTTCCTTGAAAATAATATTGTTAAACCCCTTAAAATATTTTTTTTTTACCTTTACTTAATATGATTTTTTCCTTTCTATTTATTGTTTTCCTCTACCTCTTTTTATTCTTATTATCATTAACCCATAGCATCTAATATTCCATCCTTTCTCCATAAATAATAATAATAATAATAATAATAATTATTTATTAACCATTCAATAGTTTAATTATAATTATGTATCCACTCCTCATTTATAATTATGTACCCACTCCTCAAAATTTGTAACCTTCTCCTCATGTGCTCCTATGTACCATATAACTTCTAATTTGCATTTATAATTTCATTTCCTCCTTAATCTTCCCCATTTCTAATATTAATATATTATAGTTAATAAGGATAATTTTAATCACTCACTCTATGAATAATATAATATTTAATAATAATAGTATTTGCATTATATTTATCTTATTTTATATTAATAAATTTATTTTTTCGATCATTTTGTTTTCCCTAATTTGTCCTTAATTTTTCTTCTCCAATGACTCTTCTCCTTATTTAAGTCTTTAGATTTTCTCTTATACTCCTCTTATTTCACTCTCACCTTTCCTTATTTATCCTTGGTCTCTCTTCTTATTCTAATACTAAATTTTCTGTTTTTAATGATGAGTGAAGTGTTCACTTCAAATATCATACATTTCACATAACAAAATGTCACTCCATAAATACTTATCCAATAACAAAATAATATATAATATGCCGGAGGGCAACATCCGATCCAAAGAGTCATCTTCTCTTCTTCAAGTTCACGTAGTAATGGTTGTCAAATGTATTGAAGCTTCCAGGGTCCATCTCCACTATTTTAGTCCCATTCTCTCCAGGCTTACACTTTATTTTCAGCTGTTGGGCATATGATTTATCTAACGATGGATCGACGTCAACGTTTGCAGTGAAATTGTAGATTATATTACTGAAAACGGGGAAATGGGAAGTATCAATAGTATATGCACCAAAGAGCACAACCAGGTCATTCACATTTAAACCTTTGCTCGCAAATGAGGACTTTAGCCACTCCAAGTTTGAAAAAGGAGGAGGAAGGTTTTCCATTGCCTCGTTTAGATTCGATACCACACCGTCCCTCCATCCTGTGGGTACACTCCACCGCGGCCCTCCAAGCTGCTATGAGTTATTTAACCATTAAGTTGTTAGTACATTGAAGACTTGATCATGTAGTGAATTACAACTGAATTAATTTGATTTCGAGAACATTTTAAACGGAAGACACATCAAACAATTGCTTACCATATCAACTGCATCTCTACCAACGCGTGCACGAATATCAGCACAAGAAACAACACCGAGGCATTGGTTTTCAAGTTCTGTCTTTATAGAGACAACACTGAGGCATTGGTTTTCAAGTTCTATCTTGCAGATATCCCCTATTAAAATAAGCTAGTTGCCCAAGCATGAGGAGTTGGCTAAAGTTAGATAGTTAGTAGTTAAGTGAGCATTGAGTGAAGTCTAGTTAAGTGATAGATGATTTTTAGTGTGTGGTTGCATTTCAAAATATTTTAGGCGAGTCGTTACTGGAAAATGGTAAATACCTTTCATGGGTTCATTGTAAGAATCAAGTTTTGTGTGATCAATAGAAAAGTTGCAGTTGATGTGCTTAGGGTGAATTTGTATTTTAGCTTCTCTGCTTAACCAACAAATTGGTATCAAAGCTAAAGAAAGATCACAAGATCCATGGTTTCTGCAGAGCCAGTGAGAAAAGGACCAAGAAAAGAAAGCCAACAATTTGTCGGAACTGTTAAACCTCCCAACTTATCAAAATGATAAGTTACTAGCCAGTCTCCCTATCGGAGAATTGGTTAGAGAACATAGAGACCAACATCAACATTGTCCATCATGCAATAAGTTGGTAAAAGAATTGGGGAATGAAACCCTAAAGAAACCACATAAGATCTTAATGGTTGATCTTCTCCCAAGTGAAGAAACATCTAAGATAGTCAAAATCCTAACTAAATATGGAGAGAGAGAAAGTTATGTCCCAACACGTAACTTACCCTATGTAGGATTCAGACAATATGATGATGATGGTACAAAAAAGAGGGAATTTATCCATTACCAAACGGTCAATACAGATACCCCACAAGGAGTTGCCTTTGCCCAAGCAAACAATACGAATCTGCAACTTGACTTAGAAAGTAAAAATATAGATGATCCACATCGAGATGTCCTCAAGGTCAAAGTAGTAGTTTATGAAGAAAGAGAAACATGCATCAAAATCCTAGCACACTAGGAATTGATAATTTATTAATTTGTTCAGAAAATATTTAGAAACACTAGAAACATCTACAATTTTTTTATGAGCATTGTTTTGAACATGGCTTAGCCCTTAGTAAGACAAAAATGGAGACTGGTCTCACTACCATTGACTTTCTTGGGTTAAAAATCGATGCAGGTCGCATCTCTCTTCAAGATCATACTTTGCAAAATCTGCAAAAATTCCTAGACCAGATAACTAACAAGACTCAATTGCAGGTAGTTTGAATTATATACAAAGGTTCTATAAAGGACAAGCACAAGATCTGATGATCCTTCAATAGAGACTAAAAAAGAACCACCCAAATGGACTGATGCCATGACCACTGTAGTAAAAATATCAAAAAGAAAGTGACCCAACTACCATCACTTATAAATGAAATTTTTTTAGGGGAAGAGAATTAAACTAATAGGGGTTATAAAAGGAGAAATTTAGGGTCTTTTGAAGAGAATTTTTTGAAGAAAGATGGCTTTCTTCAATTTCGAGCCCCAATTCCCATCGTTTAGAGGGAAAGATTATGATGTGTGGGCCATTAAGATGGCGACCACATTGTAAGGTCATTATGTTTGGGATTATGTCCAATTTCGATTTCCAGAACCTAAGAATGAAGCAAAAGAACAAGCTCTCAGTAATGTAGAGAGGGAACAATGGAAGAAAGACAAAAAGAAGATTGCAAAAGCATTACAGCTTATCCAGCAGGGAGTGGACCAAGTAGTATTCCAGAAGATTATGATTACATCTTCAGCGAAGGAAGAATGTGATACTTTGCCAATAAACTATAAAGGTATGGCCAAAGTCAATATTGTTAAGTTGCAAAATGCGAGGAGAGATTTTGAATGTTTGCAGATGAAGGAGACATAGGACATTGATTCTTTCATGAATCAGGTCATTACTGTCATAAATCAGGTACAAATTTATGGTGAAGAAATTAAAGATCAAACAGTGGTTGAGAATGTCCTCATATCTTTGTCTACCAAATTTTATGTTGTGGTAGAATTTATAGAAGAAGCCAAGGGTTTGGCATCATTAGCAATTGATGAGTTGATGGGATCACTTCTAACACATGACGCAAGGATAGACATAAATAAGGATTCCACTTTAGAAACTCCCTTCGAAAGACATGTTGCTATTTCAAGAGACAGAGTTCGAGGTAGAAGTAGATTGAGAGGCAGAGGACGAAGTGGAACATATGATGGTTAGAAAGATGGTTGAGAAGAGCATGAACATGAAAGTGGAAGCAACTACAGAAGCTTCAACAATAATCAAAGAGTTGACAAATCAAAAGTGAGATGTTATTATTGTAATAAATTTGGTCACTATGCTCATGATTGCAGGAAGAAGATAGTTGATCAAGGGAATGAGAGAGCTAATGTCACTAGAGAGTACTAACTCCCTGTTCCTATATTGCCATACCATGCATGAACCTTCTGGTAGTGTGTGGCTATTAGATAACAGTTGCAGTAACCACATGACAAGCAATAAGAATTTGGTTGCAAATTTTGATCAATTTGAGAAAATAGAGGTAAATGTGGGGACTGAAAGGAAATACTGTGGAAGTAGATGGCAAAGGAGTGGTCAACATTTTGACCAGGTAGAGGGAGCTGAAGACAATCTCATAGGTATATTATGTTGATAGACTCAAACATAATTTGATAAATATTGGTCAATTGACACATAAAGGATAGAGAGTTATCTTTCAATGTCAAGAATGTGCTATATATGACAAGCCCCCAAGCAAGGAGCTGATAACGAAGGTGCAGATGACAAGGAACAGACTCTTTTAGGTCAGTTATTTTACAGTTTCATATTCTAATGATTATTGGTTATGGGACTTTCGGTTTAGACACTTGCACTTTTCTGGTTTAAGATTGTTGCAGTAGAAACAGATGGTCAGAGGATTACCTCCCATCAAAGAACCTCCTAGTACTTGTGAGTGTTGCATCTTGGGAAAGGAACACCGTGAAAGTTTTCCAAAAGGAGTTGCATACAGAGAAAAGAAACCTCTTAAGCTAGTGCATACAGACTTATGTGGACCTATGAGGACACAATTGATTGGTCCTCACTTTCATTGATGATTATAGTATAAAGACTTGGGTTTACTTCTTAAAGCAAAAGTTTGAAACTTTTGCAAGGTTTAAAGAATTCAAAGCCTTAGCAAAGAACCAAAGTGATCGATAGATCAAGGTATTGAGGTCAAATCATGGTGGAGAATATGATTGAAAGGTATTCCATGATTACTGTAAACAACATGGAATCAAAAGACATTTTACAACTAGGTATGCACCACAACGGAATGGTGTAGCAGAGAGAAAGAACATGACAATTATGAACATGGGAAGAAGCATGCGAAAGGCAAAAACTTGTCTAATGAGTATTGGGCAGAAGCAGTTGCATGTACTATTTATGTGATCAACAAATCTCTTATAAAGAGTGTGATGAACAAATTACCAGAACAAGCATGATCAAGTATGTCTTGTAGCGTATCTCATCTCAGAGTATTTGGTTGTGTAGCTTATGCAGATGTTACTAAAGAGCGAAGAGGAAAATTGGATGATAAAAGTGAAAAATGCATATTTATTGATTATAGTGAGCAATCAAAATCTGACAAATTATACAACCCTATCACCAAGAAGACCATAATTAGCAGAGATGTTGTCTTCAAAGAACAAGAGTAGTGGAATGGTAGTATAGAAAACATAGTTGATGCACAAGTGCCACTGATGGAAGAAGATGATGTAGTAGAAAAGGAGCAACAAGAATCAAAAGTGAAGACATCAACCATTGACACACCAACAAGGACTCCAATATTTTATGACCAGCATGGAAGCATATCAACAGATCGAGGTTCTCCTAACAATCAATTAGGTGATAAATCAAGCAATGGTAAGAGAAAGATGAAAAGTCTGAAAGATATTTAGGATTATTTGGATGTTATTTCAAATTTTGCATTGTTGTCATTCCAACCTTCTTCGTTTGAAGAAGCAATCAAAGATGAAAGTTGGCTGTAAGTTAGGGATGAAGAAATTGAAGCTATTGAAAATAATGATACATGGAATTTTATTGATTTACTAAAGGACAAAAATCTCATTGGTGTGAAGTGGGTGTACAAGACAAAATTGAATGAGAAAGGTGAAATTGACAAATTTAAAGCAAGACTTGTAGAAAAAGGATTCTCGCAATGACCAGGAATAAATTTTGGAGAAACATTTTCTTTGGTAGCCAAATTGGATATTGTAAGAGTAGTGTTGGCTACAACAACTCAGAACAAGTGGAAATTATATCAGATGGATGTGAAATCAACCTTCTTGAATGGAATTCTAGAAGAAGAAATTTATGTGCAGCAACCTCCAGGTTATGAAGTTGAAGGTAATGAAGATAAAGTTTACAGGTTGAAGAAGGCGCTTTATAGAGTGAAGCAAGTGCCTAGAAGCTTGGTATAGCAAAATCAACAACTACATGATTAAGAATGAATTTTGCAGAAGCAGCATTGAGCCTACGTTGTACACAAAGGTAAATGAGCATGGACATATTTTGATTATTTGCTTATATGTCGATGACATGAATTTTGCAGGTGATATTGAGTTAGATGGATTTAAAGCAGCCATGATGAAAGAATTTGAGATGACAAATCTCAGTCTCATGAAATATTTTTTTGACATAAAAGTTGAACAATCTAAAAAAAGGAATTTTTATTTGTCAAAATAAATATGCCAAATATTTTGTTGAAAAGATTCAAGATGAAAAATTGCAAACATGTTCCTACACTAGTTGCAATAGGTACAAAGTTAAGCAAGGATGATGAAGGATGAGATGTCAATCCAATTATATTCAAAAGATTGGTTGTCAACCTCATGTATCTCATAGCTACAAGATCGAATATCATGCAAGGAGTGAGTTTGATTTCTATATTTATGGAGACTACAAAAGAGACACATTGGAGTGCAAGAAAAAGAATTCTGAGATACATAGCAAGAACTAGAGATTATGGATAATGTATGCAAGCACATAAAAGAAGGATTTGATTGGATACATAGATAGGCGGGAAGTTTGGATGTTGGGAAGAGCACTTCTGGTTATGTGTTCCATCTTGGTTTAGGTGGTTCAGGTGTGATTTCATGGGCATCTAAGAAGTAGCACATTGTGACACTTTCGTCAACGGAAGCAGAATATGTAGCAGTAGTCTAGTTAAGAACAGTGTCTCATGGACTCAAGCAGAAACAACAAGGATCAACAACAATATATTGCGACAACGCCTCAGCGATTGCACTATCCAAGAATAGTGTGTTTCATCAAAAGAACACGCATATTGATACTAGATATCACTTTATTAGAGAACTTGTGAGCAATGGAGAGGTTCACTTGAAGCCTTGTAAATCTAGTGATCAATAAGTTGATATATTTACTAAGTCATTAGAAAAAGATGTGTTTGAGTTTCATTGAAGAAACTTTGGTGTTGGAAGGCATGTTTGAGTTGTCATGAGTCATGTCTTAGTTTAACCCTTGTAATTAAGGGGGAGTGTTAAAATAAGCTAATTACTTCTACATGAAGAGTTGGTTAAAGTTAGAGAGTCAGTAAACTGAGTTTTAAGTCAAGTCAATTAAGTAATAAATGATTTTTAGTATGTGGTTGCATGTCAAAATATTTTAACCTAATAACTAGTCAAAAGAAGTAAATATTTTTCACCACATTCATTGTGTTTTAGCTTTTCTATCCCACCAGCGCCTTCAAAGTTACATTTGGAATAGTGCCCTTCTCAGCGTATGATACAAAAATTAAAAACAAAACTTGGAGGGGAGACCAAAGAGATTACTGACCTAACAAAGTAATCACGAAAATGCATCCTAAGAAGAGAAGCTGCGAGAGAAGGGGACCGCGACATGTCTCTTACAATGAGGCACGTCTTGCCGTAAAAACCTAATGTTATGTTAGGCACTTGTCTATAATGCGATTTTTTGAAAGCTTTTCTGGTGGGTTTTTTTGGTCAAAATCTGGCAGCAATTTATTGGAATCGCAAGTTTGATAGCTAGTTTCTGCACAATCAAAACATCTCATGTGTTTTTCAGGGTGCTGAATCCAAATATGCAGTTAAAAAACCATTTTAACTGCAACAAATCCAGATTTAATCTCAATTTCTTCCGCCGGATTCCATCACCCGAATCTCCAAAAAGTCGCATTATAGACAACTCTAGACCCAATACTGATGTGTTTGTTGCACCCACGTCGACCGAAGCGGCCATGATATTACTAACAAAGATGAGAACTGAAACATGAGAGGATTTCCTGGTAACTGGTCAGATATCCATGTCGCTGTTGTAACAAAGAGAAATGATATAATTGAAGAGAATGAATTGCTGCTGTGAAGTTCGTCGAGTAATGAGTGAAGAGCATGGTGAACTTAAGAAGCGGACGGTGGCTTCGCTTCACAGCAAGGGATTGTGGCCGACAAATTTGCTGCTGCGCCTCTGCAGATTATGGTCAATCCCAGCCCTGAAAATGTGAAGTGAAATTGATCGATTCGATAGAGAATCCATGATAAATAGGCGGCTGAGGTGCGTGCTTGTTCCTTCACGCCTTTTCAAAATGAAATGCATAGAGAATATTATAGCACCCCCTCACACGAAAAAACCATCACAATAGCTCACACGTGGTCGATGGAAGTCGGACCCTCACACGGTTGAGGTCCAAAGATGAGTTCTGAATAAATTAGAGCAGAGGGACTCCATCCCTTCGACCATAAATTTCTTTTAGCTGAACAAAAGCACAGCCAGCCAACCTCTCTCCATTACGTGAAAATTGGAAAAATAATCAACCTCCCGAACTCAGTTGAGAACTAGTCACTTGCCAACTTGCCACGAGATTTGTTTAAAACCGACGTCTTTTCCAACAACCACCATATAAACCTTTTCCGCATTTTACGTCCAACAACCACTATATAAACCTTTTCCGCATTTTACGTTAGAACATTTCCTGCTCACACTGAAACCAGCACTGAAACAGTCGCTTAAGTTTTTATTTATGCCTTACCGTTAAACACAAGTGAATTAAAGAATTTGAACGTGAAACATCATTTTACATAATTATTATTATTGTATTAGATATTTTAATAAATTTAATATAAAAAAATTAAACAATAGTAAAAATGTGTAGTGTTATATTATAGATTTGTATTTATTTTATAAATCATACATACTTATAAAATAAAATGGAAAATTCATTAAAATTAATATATAAATAATTATATTACAAAATGATTGATTATAATTCTCCTATATAGATATAATAATAGAGTATGTTTCTCAAAAAAAATTAGTGCAACATTCATATTTACAAAAATAGAAATAATATTCTATTCAAACCTTTCATATTTCTAAAGATATTTTCCTAAAATACTTTTCACTTTTCTTTCTTTTTTTAAAAATTATCTAAATTGATGAAACCGTAATTTCACCCATTTATTGCAGCGTTGTTCCACAAAACCACCAGTTTTGTTCGCACCACCTTTTAGCATTTGTGGTATTTGTCATAGGGCCTCCGAACACCCCGACCAAATGACACGCGTAAAGTGTACAACTCCAAAACTGCGCATCCCCCGGACATTAAAGTTCGTTTGGGTTGTGTAAGTTAGGTGTACGAAATGCGTCCGATCAAGTCAACACACTTCGATCATTTTCAACCTGCCTGAACTTTTTGGTTGACCGCCCACGTAAAGAAATTAATGTGATTTAATGTAGTTATTAGAATGTTGTTAGGATTTTTAACTTTATTGTTCTTTTTATAGTTACGGAAGTATGGCGAATTTATTTGATAGGTATGGGCATAAGTCAACTCATTATTAATTTTTTTTTGGTTTTGGTATATGTAATGTTTTGAGTTCATTTTGCAAATTGACTACAATGAAAAGGGCATAAGTCAACTCATTATTAATTTTTTTTTGGTTTTGGTATATGTAATGTTTTGCGTTCATTTTGCAAATTGACTGGAATGAAAAGAGGGCTCGCGACAATGAAGAAGAAAACAAGGGACAAATTTGAAAAGGGAAATGTAATGTGCAGCAACACAAAAACGAATGGAGGATTTTTACCCAGCAATGTAAAAATACACAGCAGTGAAAAAGAGTAATGTAATTTTTTTTTTGAATATGAAATGTGAAAACCCAACATTTCGAATGTAATGAAGAATTTCACACAGAGTGAATGTGAAAGAATTTCTTTTACAACAGTAAACTCATGTAAGAATTTTTATTCTACAACAGTAAATGTAAAAACTTTTCACACAGCAGTGAATGAAGATTCTACACAGCACTGTAAAATCATTTGTAAAAGAGGCAGGGTAATTTTGTTTTTGGTGAAAGTTCTTGGTGAATCCCTCTGAGGAAGAGGAAGAAATATGTAAAAGGCTTTTTATTAATGGATATAAAGGTTTTATTGGTGTGAAAAATCTCTGTTCTCAGAAATTTTATTTGCTTCCCTCTGCAAAAAAAATTTGAGGAGAAAAACAGAGCATTGACTCTGTATTCAGTTAATTTTTGTTTTTGGGATTTTACCAGAAAAATCCCCAACAGTGGTATCAGAGCAGATCCAAGCTCTTTGAGGGTGATAAAGAAACTGAAGGAAGGTTCATTTTGTTGCAGCAGTAAATGTTCTCCAACAAAGTGAAGTCTCAGGCAAAAGGATTCAGGTATTCCTCAATGTTTTTTTTTGTGTTACTGCTGAAGAAACAATCAGTTATTTTAATACACAATCAAGCATTTTATAGCATAGTTAAAGAGTGCTAGAATGACCAGCACCAACACCAGCATGGGTATGTTTAATCCTCAATTCCCACAGTTCAATGGGAAAAACTATGACTATTGGGCAATAACCATGAGAGCCCTGTTTGCCTATCAAGATTTATGGGAATTAGTTCAAGATGGTTTTGAAGAACGAGCAGATGAAAATGAGTTTAATAGATTAACTCAGGCAGAGAAAGATCTATTAAAGAGCAATATGAAGAAGGATTCAAAAGCCCTTGTATTTTTGTATCAAGCAGTGGACCAAAGTGTGTTTCCAAGGGTAGTAGCAGCTAAGACATCCGAAGAAGCATGGAAAACCTTCAAGACAGCCTATCAAGGCATGGAGAAAGTGAAGACAACCAAACTACAATTGCTAAGGAAAGATTTTGAGAATCTGAACATGAAAGAGTCAGACAATATTGACTCATTCATCACATATGTGATTGGTTTGGTCACACAAATGAGGACTCATGGAGAAGTTCTTGAAGAAAGGAGAATTGTGGAGAAACTATTGAGGGTCCTACCCTCAAAATTTGATGTGATTATCACCAACATAGAAGAGACAAAGGATCTCTCAAACTTTTGAGTTGATGAACTCCATGCATCACTGATAACACATGAGCAGAGGTTAAGTAGAAATGAAAACTCATCTCTAGAGCAAGCCTTTAAGACCCAGATGTCCTTTGGAAGAAGAAGAGGTCAAGGCAGAGGAAACAAGAGAGGAAGACGCAGAAGCCAAAACAGAGGTGGAATGAACAGCCCAGCAAATGCTCAAGTAAGAGGCAGTAGTCCAAATCAGAACCAAGGCCAAGGTAACAACCAACAAAGAGGACAACATCATGCTCAAGGACAAAGGTATGAAAAATCCAATGTCCAATGTTATTACTACAAAAACTATGGGCACTATGTCAGTGAATGTAGGAAGAAGCAGCATGATATGAGTAATAGACCAAATGCTAATGTCACTAGAGAAAACATCAGTCAAGATAATGTGTTGTTAGCTTGTAACATCGCTGAAACAAAGAGTGATGATATATGGTTTTTAGACTCAGGTTGCAACAACCATATGACAGGAAAGATAGCCCTATTTTCTGCTTTAGATCAAAACATGAAATCAGAAGTTACACGTGGGACTGATAGCAAAATTTCTGTTATGGGAAAAGGAGAAGTCAAAATATTTACAAAGAAGGGTGAAAAGAAAACCATAGCAGATGTCTACTATGTCCCTGGAATGAGGTGTAACCTCTTGAGTATTGGACAGCTTG